>JARKHS020000759.1:0-122485 GCA_030143305.2 Amblyomma americanum | reverse complement strand
TAAGGTCCTCCCCAATATACCGTTGACTTTATTTCAACCCACTTACAGTGTCAAAAAAGACAATACATCGATCAGAAAAAAATACATCTATATTTTACTTAGTTTGGAGACCGGGTCAAAATTCATTGATCACTGATGCGATCTCTCAGTGACTACAGTTTGAGAGAAAAGTCAAGCATTGCAATGGCAGTGGAATTCCAGGCCAATAAACAAAACCTAACGAAAGAAAACTATGGCTGATTTAAACCATGATAAGGTTTATACGGAAGTTTGCTGGCCTCTGACTTGACCCTCCGTAGAACTTTCTCTCCTGCCGTAGAGATAACGTGGTCGGGAAAACCACAACTTCTTAAACGGACAACTTGCTCTTAGACACTTTTGGGAACACGGTGGTGACAGGACCTGGAAGTGCCGGAACCTTCTTGAATAATGAAAGGTACTGAATGTTAGAAACGACGCTTAAGATTAAATTAATGTTACAAATACACGCTGCAGAAATGAAACGATTAAACACCCATGTGAAGGAAATACAAAAGGATATATTTAAAAAACATATTTACACGCCAAAATACATACTCGCAAATTCGCACACCGCGCTCGCACTCGCACCGTCGAGCATCGCGCGTACACTGTGGTTCCTTCTCGTCCGTCACTTCGCTGTGTCGCCTCCCGGCGCCGCAGGCTACCGCGCACTTGCAGTGCACCGAGAGCACACACACACTCACGGGTATACGTGCACTGGCCCACTTGAAAGGGGACGCCGCAAGGCCCTCCAGTTCGTACCTTGGGTAGCGGGGCATGGCCCGCGGCCCTAACGACTACACAAATAAGCTAACAAAGCGGGCGCTCATCGGGGTTTTCAGAGAACGGAGGGTGGCGCCAAGGACGCCCCCGCATCGAAAGCACACAAGTGGACACAAAAGAACGCTCGCTGTACGAAACGACACGCGCGGAGAAAAACATGTGTATGATAAATGGTTTGATCATAGAAGGTCATCTTAATTCATAAGAAGGGAGACGCCAAGGACTTGAAAAATTACAGGCCGATCAGCTTACTATCCGTTGCCTACAAAGTATTTACTAAGGTGATCGCTAATAGAGTCAGGGCAACGTTAGACTTTAATCAACCAAATGATCAGGCAGGCTTTCGTAAAGGATATTCTACAATAGATCATATTCACACTATCAATCAGGTGATAGAGAAATGCGCAGAATATAACCAACCTCTATATATAGCTTTCATTGATTACGAGAAAGCATTCGACTCAGTGGAAACCTCAGCAGTCATACAGGCATTGCGTAATCAGGGGGTAGAAGAGCCTTATGTCAAAATACTGGAAGATATATATAGCAACTGCACAGCTACTATAGTCCTCCATAAAGTCAGCAATAAAATTCCAATAAGGAAGGGCGTCAGGCAAGGAGACACGATCTCGCCAATGCTGTTCACCGCATGTTTGCAGGAGGTATTTCGAGGCCTGAATTGGGAAGAGTTGGGAATAAGAATAAATGGAGAATACCTAAATAATCTGAGATTTGCTGATGACATTGCCTTGCTGAGTCACTCAGGAGGTGAACTGCAAATCATGATCAACGAGTTAGACAGGCAGAGCAGATCGATGGGTCTAAAAATTAACATGCAGAAAACCAAGGTAATGTTCAACAGCCTAGCAAGGGAACAACAGTTCACAATTGGCAGCGAGGGCCTAGAAATGGTGCCGGAATACGTCTACTTAGGGCAGGTAGTGACAGCTGATCCGGATCATGAGAGGGAGATAACTAGAAGGATAAGAATGGGTTGGAGCGCATATGGCAAATTCTCGCAGATCATGAGTGGCAGTTTACCAATTTCCCTCAAGAGGAAAGTGTACAACAGCATAATCTTACCGGTACTCACCTACGGGGCAGAAACGTGGAGGCTAACGAAAAGAGTTCAGCTTAAGTTAAGGACAACGCAGCGAGCCATGGAAAGAAAAATGATAGGTGTAACGTTAAGAGATCGGAAGCGGGCAGAGTGGGTGAGGGAACAAACACGGGTTAATGACATCCTAGTCGAAATCAAGAGAAAGAAATGGGCTTGGGCAGGGCATGTAATGCGAAGGCAAGATAACCGCTGGTCTTTAAGGGTAACGGAGTGGGTTCCAAGAGAAAGTAAGCGTAGCAGGGGGCGGCAGAAGGTTAGATGGGCGGATGAGATTAAGAAGTTTGCAGGCAAAGGGTGGATGCAGCTGGCAAAGGATAGGGTTAATTGGAGAGACATGGGAGAGGCCTTTGCCCTGCAGTGGGTGTAGTAGGGCTGATGATGATGATGATGAGAAATGGCCCTTTCTTACATGAAGGACATCGATACAGAGGTCAGTGTAGGCATGTAGTTCTAAACGCTGATTGTCCCACTAATTTTGCCGACGCCTGTAGTTTGAAAATCAACAATAAATCGTCCTCTTTTAACAAGCTTATACGATGTTATATTAATTACTTCCTTCTTAGAAACATGTTTGGTTGCTAATATATATCTTACTATGCAGCGATTTCATTGAAATATGTAACCTTCATCTTCAACTTGATTGGTTCGTTAACAGAGCGCATGAACCCTTGAATGAATTCTGAAGCGTTAAAATATGAACGACGCCCACGGAAACTAATCTTCTATTTTGTCGGCTACTTCTTTAGCTCTGCAGCCAGCGTGTTGATAATTGGCTGTTGGTTCCTCCACTTGAGTCAATGGACGCGAGTGCAGATCCCGCTCATGGCAGCCACATTTCGAGGCAGGCAAAATGCCAAGACACAAGTGCCTCAGGAGATATCAGTGGTCATTAAATCACCCAACGTAGTTTAAATTAATCCAGAGCTATCCACTATGTCGTCTGCAGTAGCTCGGGTCCAGCTTTCGCAAGTTATGGCCACCATACCATACCAAAGCACACCATAACATACCATACCATACGATACAATACCATACCATACCATACGATACCATACGATACCATACCATACGATACCATACCATGCCATAGCCTACCATCCGATTTGCACGCCATCTGTCCAATGACTCGTTTACAAATCTTATATAACAAAACGTTTAATGACATGAACATATTTGCCTAATTGTTGTTTTCGTGCCTGCTTTTAAATCTTTTGAAGTGGTGTTTTTGATGTATCTGACCTAGTGTGCGCTCGTTTAGGCCACTTGGCTGTTGAGGCACACTCAAATAAACATATCTATCTATCTATCTATCTATCTATCTATCTATCTATCTATCTATCTATCTATCTATCTATCTATCTATCTATCTATCTATCTATCTATCTATCTATCTATCTATCTATCTATCTATCTATCTATCTATCTATCTATCTATCTATCTATCTATCTATCTATCTATCTATCTATCTATCTATCTATCTATCTATCTATCTATCTATCTATCTATCTATCTATCTATCTATCTATCTATCTATCTATCTATCTATCTATCTATCTATCTATCTATCTATCTATCTATCTATCTATCTATCTATCTATCTATCTATCTATCTATCTATCTATCTATCTATCTATCTATCTATCTATCTATCTATCTATCTATCTATCTATCTATCTATCTATCTATCTATCTATCTATCTATCTATCTATCTATCTATCTATCTATACCATACAATGCGGTCATTGCCTAGTCGAGAAGTATTGCAGCGAGGACTTCCAGATAAGGCTCGTGAACAAATACTATGAAGAAATGATACCTCGACAAAGTTAAGAATTGGACATTGTACCGGTTATAAGCAGCCAGCAATTTTATGTAGCGGATTAATTTTCTGCTCCAGTGTTAGATGCAAAGGAGTTCATAAATCTGAGCTCACTTACCATCTTATTCCTTCTCCTTTCTTGAAATTGAACTTCCGCAGTTTGTGAAGAACTAAACTAACAACAGGCTTGATTTTTGTTATTTTCGCTGGCTCGGTAAAGTTAAATGACTGCAATCGATTGCCCTCAAATATTGTGAATGGCATAAACAATTTGCATAACTGAGAGCGAAGTCATTAAATACAAATATCTTGTATGGAAGAAAGTGGTAATAGCGACGGAAAACCGTATACACCATGTATACTAGGCGAAATGTGCCAGAAGAGCGCATACCATGTGCACGAGTACGTTTTTTTTTCCCACAATCTTGCCACTGTGCTGACGCAATTCAAGTGCCCTATTTGTAATAAGCGAGTATTTACTCCTATAGACGTAGATGTAGCCATAGAATGAAGTCCTGCATACCGTGACTTATACCTCACTCCAGAGAGGAGTCCCGTACACAAAGCTTTTTGCTTTTCTTGTTAATCGTGATGATCCAACCTTTCTGGCACTGAGTGCGAAGCGAAAGTAAATGGGTGGAAGATAGCTCAACACTCTATGAATTACTATTTTTGCTCACTGTATGCTCCAACGTCTACCAAGAATTTGCAAAATCATATTCAGTATCTATTCACGAGAAAACACACTTTATCTTCTTGTCATCAATTTGATTTTGCTCACACATTCTTAGTGACATACTTTCAAGACTGCGGTCTTAAACATTTATTTATCGTGGGCAGCAAGTGTCTTTCACGCTGACAAGAAAACACGATGAAGGCAACAATGAGAGAAACAACAAATAAGTGCTACGTCTCCGCAAATAATCTTTGCTCATCCGCACAACAACACATTTCAGGGTCCGGCTTGTACGGATGCTTTAGCTGAACCTCTTGATACGTTTCATTGATTTCTTTATCTATCGCAGAGGGAATAAAACCCATGACGCTAAAATTTTAACAAACTGACGCTAGGCGGAGTCGTGTCCAGGACAGGAATTCGCTGCAGCAATTTTCTGAAATTTACGTTTTTATTTTTTGTTGTTTGCGGCTTACTAAGAGCCATATACCTTTTACCGGGCCGTGCTCAGAGCAGCGAAAGAAAAAAGAGCATTGAAAATAAAAAGAGACTAAAAAACAAAGAAGCAATAGAAACGATGGACACAGTGATGATGAATGACAAAAAGTTAGCATTCAAAATGTGTAGAGTCCCAGCCAGAAGAGTACTTTTTGCTTGAAGGAACCATGCACGCTTGAAGGAGTTAAAATGCTGATGAGATATATCTGGAGTACATGGTGTCATGGCGTTATAGGAACGCATCATCCGCACAATGGGGCTTCGTTTAAATAGCGACACGTCAAACAGATGGCTTTGTCGCAAGGACTGCCGTGGTATCCGCAGCCTGCTCAAAGATGCTACGTCCATACAGGCCCCGCGACTGTCATGTAGTGTCCAAGTCGATTAGAGTCAGAGCGCATAGCGCAGCCTCGTCCTCGTGATTCCTCATAAGCATTTTCTGCCCATTCTCGAAGGTTTGCAAAGAGGTGTGGCTGATTGGATTCTCACACTCCAAGCACACTCAAGGCTCAGCAGGACTCTGGTACAGGGCAAAATGTATGCAGTAGTGCCTGCCACCCTGCACGCATACGCGGGTCCCTATGCCAAGCACGCGCAGACCTTCGGGCTTGGCCTCCAGAACTTGAGTGCAAGACTCTAATCTACACTGTAAGTGGACATGCAAGTTGAGAACAAAAGACATTCTCGTAATGGCCTGATTGTCGTAAGAAAATTAAATGGGGTAGCTTTTTCACCTAAGATGTCATATGACTTACTGCATTATACTTCCAGTTGTTTCACAACCACCACATGCGTACAAGGTTTACATTTCTCTGGACTCAGCTGCAGGCATGATGGGAGCAGATTTGCCTACTCAACATTACACTCTCCCCGTCTGCGCACAGGGCATCACGCTTAGCGCCCAGTGTTGTGCATAGAGCACCTGCGATACTCTGTTCTTGCACTACTGAGCTGTGGGGCACGCTTAGAGAGCCGATGTTTTCCTTGCTGCGCGATTTACTTGCCGAGAGAGTAAACTTGGTTACATTCACAGCTGCCAGGTCCTGCTGTCATGCCGTGCCGATGTGGCTTGAGTTTCGTCCCATCAGCAGCGGATACGTTGACATATAGCACCGACCTTATCCAGACGTTGTCTGTTGGCATTCGTTTAGTTCTTGATCTCTGTTCCTCCGGTTAATTTAATGTTACAGGCGTCAGCATTAGCGTCGTATAATGCTTTAAAGCCTGCTGAAATGACAAAACATGAGTGGAGCTCCTAATGACCGCGCCCAGGCATGCAAGAGTAACGTCGCGCGTAGACTGGTGGCAGGAGCGTAAGCTGTAGTTTAAAATGAGCAGCACATTGAAAGAAGTGAAAGTTGAGTTATATAGTGCGTATTTTTTGGGGATAAGGTTCCTCGATGAAGCGTTTCTTTGGAGGAATCTGTGCCGAGGCAGCCTAGTTGTGGAAGGATGAGTGCCAGGCGAGGCGAGTGGCGAAAAAGAGAAGTGAAGAAATGCTAAAAGAGTATTAGGTTCTTCATTTCAGTCTGTTTTATAAGAAAAAATCACCGCTAAACACATTTGGTAATGCTGGCGTAAAAATTACGGAAAAAACGGAGCAAGACAAAAAGCTGGGAATGTGTTTTGTGTTTCGCTACGCCTCTGTGAGTAGCCATCGCCTCCACCATCATGCAGTCAAGGGAGGCAGTTTGGCTAGCTTAGTGGTTCATCTCAGTATCTACACAACTGCAGTTTAGGCATGTACTAAAAGAGAGAAGGTGACAAGGCGCACATATTTATGCATAAAGATGAGTTGATCATTAAGTCGCAAAGGTGATCTCAAGTTGGGGATGAGAAATGAAGGAAGTAATGAATGAATCAATCAATCAATCAAGAATGATGGAATGAATAAATCAAAGAATGAGTATATCAATCAACTGTCTGATGAATAAATAAGTTAAAATCACATTAATTTATTAGTTCACTTGATTTGTGACCAGTCTTTATCAGGTGATATTGCTTCCAAAACTTCGAAGTCTCTGTGAAAAACGACTTTGAAAAATTTACACTTTTGGTATTTTACGCACCATCTCTACTAAAGCATGCCTTCTAGTTTCCGCGCACTTCAGTTTCAATTCAGAAGAAAGCCGTTGTATCAGAGCCCAGAGCCTCTTTTTTGTTTCTTTTCATGAAATGCCTTGAGATGTTTGTATGTTTTACGGGGCTTTCGTCGCTCGAACAAGCCACTTTCAATACATGCGTGGCGTCAAAAACCACGATGCATTACTTCAGATATATGAAAAAAAGCTTTCGTCTGGAATATAATGTTCTTCCTTACCGCAATGTTAAAAGTAAAATCCGCCCTTTCGTAACAAGAAATCCAATGTATGCGGTGCATTCTCCGATGCATTGAAACGACGGAGCTGCGCTCATTTACCCCGATGATTTGCAAACACCGATTAACGTCTTTTCAGAATCTGAGGCCCCCTCTTGAAAAACCTTGGATATTGCGCAATATTTCGACCTCCGTTCTTTCGCAATTAACCCACAAGCCGAGACAAGTTCTCATGGACTCAGTTCTTTCAGGGGGACTTCTTACAGGGCGCGTCCTCACAAATCCTCAGGGGTACTTCGCATAACTTTACACTGCTGCTCAGTGCGTTTTACCACCTCTTCGGCTTATTATTGTAATCTTTTCCATGCCTATTACGAAAGCGGGCTCCTAGTTTTGACAAACACGTTGAACTTTTTACTCTTCCATATCGGCAGAATGCGCACTTGATGCTTTTGTTCACTTGGAGATATTTGATTTAACATCTTTGCGAAGGAAGTTTCTTCTAAGAGCCATCAAGCTGAGTGCGTTTGCTGATCGAAATTTATATCAGGCGTAATATTTTATTTTTTCTCTTTTAGCAGAATCTTAAATCTCCATGGGCATACTACATCTCCTCCGAAACGGAGCAATTACAGTCTTGTTCCGACTTTTAGCTGCTTTCGGGTACATTTAGATTCGAGATCAGAAAAACAAATTGCTGGTGGTTTAGCTCTGATTAACCCTGGCCGAAAGCGAAAAGTTGCATCTCCCTGGCTACGTTTGTGGTCGAGCGACTGGCGGTTTCCATTGATAGCCAAACTGACCCACATGGACACAATAGTAGGCATCTTTTATTTGTTCAACATATTGCTTTTTTAGAACCGACATTAAAGGCGCTCACACAAGGAAGTATATATTTAATACAGCTTCGGTGATATTTACAACTGTACTATTGCTCGTTGTATGCGCGAGATATGGAACCAAATCCGGTTCGAAAAGACGCGCGAACCCCGCAGATAATTTCAGAATGCCAAATTGAAAGGATATTGGTTTTGGGTGAAAGGAAATGGCGCAATGTGAGACAGGCGTCAATTCCTTTTAGTAATACTAACTTTCATTTGCCTTCGCTGACGGCGCGGTTGGGGTGCCCACCGAGATAAGTGATACAGGCGCCATTTCCTTTCCTTAAAACGAGCTTTATTTCACTTTCCTTATCTTACGACGCGAATCAGGTGTCCACCAAGATATGTTAGATAGGCGTGATTTCCTTTCCTTAAAACGAATTTCATCTCATTTTCCTTTCCTTACGGGCGCGATTCGGGTGTCCACCGAGAGATGGAGATACGCGTCATTTCTTTGTTTGACCTCTACCTACATTCAATGTGAAACTTGTAGCCACGCTGACCTCTAGCTACATTCAAGGTCAAACTTGCGGCCCCGCTGACGGCTCGAATTGCTGGCGTAGTGAAGCTTTCCGCTTCAAAAAAAAAATTGGGAGGCGGAGGGAGGGGTGGAGGAGTGAGAAAAAAAACGGCCGTGCCTTAGCTTGGTTAAGCCTGGTGATTGCGAAGCAATTTTCTTCGAACGCTCTTGTCTCTGCTGGGGTGTTTCTTCTGCACGCTGTTTTCTTCGCTTTTCGTTTTCCTTCTCTCGAAACGCACGTTCCTTCTCGAGCCGCTGCTGCCGCTGTTCCGGGGTTTCTTGGACACGCCTCTGCCGTTTAGTCGCGTTCCCGCGTTCTGAAGGAGACTCACTGTCGGGCAAACTCGTAATTTCTTCCTTTGCTTCTGCTGTTTCCACAGAGGAGGTTGCACGTTGTCGCCGAGCTGCATACTGGGCACGCCGCTTAGAAAGTCGTTCATCTCGTTCTTCTTCCGTCTCCGTAGCTCGCTGATGCTTCCTCTTTGCATTCTGCCGAGCTGCCTTGTTCGTAGGCACCATCGTAACATCTGGCTGTATGACTGCCTTGGCGAGAGGAGCGGAGCTGTTTTATACAGCTGGTGTGACGTCACTCTGACCGTAGCGCCCCTGGTGAGAGGAGCGGGAGTTAGGCCGCCGTTGGTGGCTACCGCCTCTCCTCGCGACGGCGTGAGATGGGGCCTCGTTTTTACACAGCTGGTGTGACGTCACACCGACCGTAGCGCCCCTGGTGAGAGGAGCGGGAGTTAGGCCGCCGTTGGTGGCTACCGCCTCGCCTCGCGACGGCGTGAGATGGGACCCCGTTTTTACACAGCTGGTGTGACGTCACTCTAGGTCACGTGGTGTGACGTCACGCAGCGAGGTCACGCTAAAGGTCAATGGTGCCTACCACCGCCTTGCCACGGAACGGGCTGAAGTGCGACCTAAAGTAGTATTGCTTCGCAATAAAAAGTGTTCACGCTATTCCACGCAATGCTTTAATCTCAGCGATAGCTGTCGCCGTGCTGCTGTCTGTCTGTCGACAGCTGGAAAAACTATCAGTATTACTGTAGATGTGTACAAAGAGCCGTTTCTGGATTAACACATTAAAAGTTAATTTAAAGCCCTGCGCTCGGCACAGGATTTCACTGGCGCTCGGATGAAAATTCAGGGGTGGTCAATTATTTATTTTAACATAATTTTATTATAGTCCGGTGACACATTTAAGACATTTTGACCCTTGCCAAGATTTAAAACGAACATAGGAATATTAGGGGAAGTTTGCTGCTAAATATTTTTCGGCTAGGTACAGCTGAGTTCTTTATATCGCCACGCAAAATCTGAGATGCAAATATGAGCAAGCCGGTGACTTCTGCTGTCTAATGGCAAGACACTGTGAAAAACGTATGACAAAGGGACAAGGCGCCGGAAAACGCTAACTGCAATCGTGCATTCTTTTTTCTCAGCAGTATATCCTATGCCTTTATTTTTATTAGAACATAGGTTTGACTCACAATTCCTAGAGCAATATCAGCTTGGCAGTATTCATGAATAGATAAATACTCTGTTCTGGGCTGACTGCTCTCAAAGACACCATAAATATGTGCTTGCGATTACGTTCTGCCTTTTGGGTCTTTTAGAGGAATGTTCACCCTTCACCTGAATTGGAGTAGGGGCGCTGCGGCTAGGACTCAGCGCCGCTCATTTTGCATAAGCCCTAAGACGCTGCAGCCAATGTGCAGCAGCGAGGTTAGGAAACATTACGTACCATTGTGATTAACAAACTAAAACACAGTCTTGACTGCTGGAGTTGTACCGGCGTATTTCTGTCATAAGCAGTCGCCCAACAGACCTTCTGACGAAGTAGAGTGCCCATGAACGGCTCGTTCCACCACTACCAGCAAAAACTACACGCAACGAAAGCTTTCATAACGATGAATTATTACTTTTGTGGGCGCTGGATAACGTTCTCTCTGTGGGAAACTGATTATTATTTCAAAAGACAAAACAACTAGCACACCATAAAGAAAATTATTACGAATTGATTCGAAGAGCATCGAAGAATAGTGTGAATAGCCAGACGCTTGTCCTCTTTTCAAAATTCAGAAAAACCTTGTTTCCCTGAGTTTAATATTGCCACGCGTGAATGCGGTGATCACTGAACACAGGGACGCAGGATCTGACGAGCGTCTGCTCCACAGCTCAAGATCGCTAACACCTCCGCTTCCTCTTCTTCGAGACGGCGCGTGCTTCAGGTCAGCGCTAAGCGAAAATGCGGAAAGCACTGTGTAACTGGCCCCCGGAAAAAAAAAGAGCATCGTCCCGATGCGTAGCCGGTGTGTGCCTACTACCGTCGCTTTGTGAAAGATTTCGCTCAAATCGCCGAGCCCCTGACGCGTTCGACAAGGACAGACACGCCTTTCACGTGGGATGCTCCTCAAGCACAAGCATTTGAAACTCTTCAACGCCACCTGCAAGGACCTCCAGTTCTGGCTCACTTCGACGAAAACGCAGATACGGAGCTTCATACTGACGCAAGCAACGTAGGCCTGGGTGCCGTTCTGGTTCAAATCCACAGCAGTCGAGAGCGAGTCGTCGCTTACGCCAGCCGCTCTTTGTCTCGCGCTGAAGCTAACTACTCAGCAACTGAGAAAGAGTGTCTAGCGATCGTGTGGGCGACGTCGAAATTTCGACCCTACCTTTATGGAAAACGTTTTACTGTAGTTACGGACCATCATGCCTTGTGTTGGCTTGCGACCCTCAAAGATCCGATCAGCCCGCCTTGTCAGATGGAGTCTGCGCCTCCAAGAATACGACATGACAGTGGCGTACAAGTCCGGCCGGAAACACTCGGATGCCGATTGCCTCTCGCGTGCCCCCGTCGAATCCCCAACGGAGGACGGAAACTACGACGACGACATCACCTTAAATGCGATCAGTGCAACGAGCCTTGCTGAAAACAATACGCCGACCCAGAACTTCGGGACCTCATTGAGTTTCTTAACGGGACCCGCCCGACTGTCCCGAAGGCTTTCAAGCGCTCGGTAGCGTCTCTCTGCGTTCGCCATGGTGTCCTCGTAAAGAAAAATTTCGCCGCAAACAATCAGCAATACCTTATTGTTATACCGACGAGCCTAAGGGACGAAATCCTTCAAGCTTCACACGATGAACCGACTTCTGGACATTTGGGTGTAGCCCGCACGCTTGAAAGAATCAAAGAGGAGTATTACTGGCCCCGCCTTCAGTCGGACGTTGCACACTACGTCAGAACGTGCCGAGGCTGTCAGCGTCGCAAAGTGCCCTCAAAAAAACCTGCTGGACTCTTGAAGCCTATAGCGCCACCATCGCGGCCTTTCCACCAGATCGGGATGGACATGCTGGGCTCATTCCCTCTTTCTCATTCGGGAAACAAATGGGTCATCGTGGCAACTGACTATCTGACCCGATACGCAGAAACATCAGCTCTGCCAAGTGCCACAGCCCTTGACGTAGCAAAATGTTTCATCCATCAGATCGTTTTGCGTCACGGTGCCCCGGAGACCCTAATCACCGACAAGGGTACAGCTTTCATGGCTGACCTCCTACAGCAGGTTTTACTCCAAAGTCATACAGACCACCGAAGGACGACATCCTACCACCCTCAGACGAATGGTTTAATGGAACGCTTAATCAAAACGCTAGCTGACATGCTCTCCATGTATGTCGACGTTCAGCACAAAACTTGGGACGAAGTGCTCCCATACGTCACCTTTGCATACAATACGGCCGTTCAGGAAGCGACAAACATGCCACCGTTCCGTCTCGTTTACGGCCGCGACGTGACCACGATGCTAGACGCCATGTTACCGCATGTGGACGACATCGACCTAAATGCGGAATGCACTGTGTCAATATGTCGTACCATGCTGGCGAGTGATTCCGCTTTCAGCTTCCTTCAAGAAACTGGTAAATGTTAGCTTTACAAAGCGAGTTTAAAACGACTGTCTACCAATGTCTCCAATGTTGCAGAACAAACCCGCAAGAAGCATAGCCCCTTTCTTCGCTTCTTTAGTTGTCATCAGTCCATTGATACCCCCCCCCCCCCCTCCTCCTAGAAACTTCTTCGACAGGCTGGTGCACGCGCTCATAAGGGAATTAAGTATTTCTGATATATGAGGTGAAAACTAAAAACCTTTTGCCGTTTGTAGCAGTTTGATCGCCCTTAAATCTAGTAGATATTAGGTTCTCTTCAAAGCACAAGTTGCAAGCAGCTAAAGCAAAAAGCAAAGACCACAAAATCTTTCATAACCAGGATTTCTCTGGGCTCCTTTCAGAGATAAAGTACCGCTGACTAAACACAGACGCTTTCGAGGCGATTGCAAAAAACCGTGTTTTCTTCCTCTCAGTGGCGCGCTTTTACTCTAGAGAGGCCAGATAATTGATTGAGAAACAGATACCTGACTGATTGCTCCTCTTCTTCTGAAAGACATCATCGTCCTGACCACTATCAGTTTATTCAAACATTTTTGCTTGTTGACTCCGATCACAATTTACGTCCTTCTTAATAGCAACCAATAAGGAATTTCTAAATAGTTCACTTGAAAAAAAAAGATAATGGCATTGTGTTCCCTTCAGTTCACGTCTTTTTTCGCACGGTGATTCTTTTTAATAATCATAGCAAATGAGACTCAGGCAATATTTTAATTTAGATTCTCCTGAAACCTGCAGAGCACATTACGTTGAAAATTTATTTTATAACGTCAATGACATTATAACTTTGATCCGAAAAGATGACTAAATGCTTCGACAACTTTTCAGAACTTTTTCGGCAAGTTTCGAACAGTAGGCTTATTTAGGGAAAATATCTAACAAAGGGAGAGTATGAGGATGAACAATACCTCTCGATGCTTAAATACAAACTATTTTGGTTGGTCGTGCCACTACCAGTGAAATAAGCGCTTCAAAGTGCTTCAAATGCTAGCGAATTAGCTCGGCCCTTTCTTGGACTACAACCGCAACAAGCGCTCGAGTTTAATACAGGACTCTTGAGAAGTACAAAGAAATAGTAGATAGAACCTGGGCACACTCACTAGGCAAGAGCATATATTTGAAATACGTGAGATAGAGTTGTATGCCATCAAACCTTTTAACACTGCTGCTGCGCCTGTGATACAGGCGTCAGATAGATGTTACAAATTTAGCACTACCCGGTGTCCGCAGGACATAATTCTCATAAACTTGTGTCAACACTCTCACAAAAAAAGGTCGTGCAGCCAAAAGTTCATTTAGCAGTCTTCATCAAAAACTGTTGCTCTTCCGCAAATGAGTGAACTATTGGAGGCCACACGTCGGAGAGCAGGCGCAATGCTGCCCGAGTTCAAATAGAGAGGGGCAGAGGCCAAGACCTTTAGGCAACGAATGCGCATTGCATCTTTTTTCCGCTTTCTCGGAGTATTCAAGCGAGGTCGCATCTTTTTATCTTCCAAGGAAGGTCACTATATATGGTTTACAACAGTAGGCGTAGTGCCAGACATGCGGGAAAAATGACAGTATCAACTCAAACGGCTAGAAAGAAATGTCATTCATTATCTTCTCGAAGTTGACACCAATTACCGGAAAATTCTTAGCTATTTAAAGGCTGGGAACTTTGTCAGCGTCTTTATAAATCGTGCGTTTTCAGCGTGCTTCCATCAGAATGTTGCTAAATAAGCAGACAGCAGATTTTCCTCCATTGTTAACCTGAAGGTACGTGTGGCTGTGTAGATCTAGTGGACTGAAATGGAGCAAATTATGCCTTAATTATGTCGCGTGAGATTAAATGCCTTACCCGAAACTTGCCGTTATCGTTTGCGACAGGGCGCTATGTAATTAAGGTAACCGACAGAAACGTAAATTCACACATACCTAAATGTCATATCATTACACTGCACTCTTCTAATAACGCAAGAAGTTAGATCCTAAGGCTCAGGCTCATGCAAGAAATTGTAAGCCGTCTAAACCTGATTAACAAAGAAACTCATGCGTTGAGTAGGTTGGGCAGGATCTTCGTCATGCCATGAATTAAGACAGCTTTTTGCTAAGGATCGACACACGTAATGCAGGCACGCTATTGATAGCTTATATGCCTTCTGGTATAAAAAAGTGAAACTGGCCACTTCATTACCATCCAAGTTTTTGTGACCATGTAGACTATGGTCATAAAGCGAACTCTGAAGAAAAACGTATTTTATTCAACGCGAACAACATCAATAAAGAAACACCACGTGTGTGGAAAGGCCGAAGCTGCAGTTGGTTTAAATTTTCTCGCACAGCTCAAGTAATTATGGGCACATGCGTTCTCAGAAATGGAGAAATATTATCTTGTTCACCGGCATAATAGGACGCTGTCATTACCCTTTCACTAGGCGCTCATTCTGCTGGGGGTGTCGTGTTTCGTTTCGGGGTAATGCTGTTCACTCTAAGGCATCACCAGCAGCCTGATTTGAATTTCTGTATAAGCGGAGTTTATCCAGTTTCGCTAACCTTGCGCAAATGCGAAAGCTATCCGAAAACACGAAAATAATTCTTCTGTAGTCGCTTCGTAAACTCAACGAAACCTGACCCTCTCTTTAGGAACAAGAACTGTGTCTCGAACAGAAGGTTCTCGAAAGTCTTTCTAAATTTGCTTTCGAAATAATAATGGACATATTACGTTCTTGCCTCAGACGAAAATTTATTAAAAGGATTGGTGTAGTGTTGTGTAGTTTTTAAAAACCTACGAAACGAATAACAAACTGCCTCTTTTTTAATCTAGTTCGGCTGTATAAGACACCATTTTTTAATTGTGAAGCCACATTCAAATATTCTAGGAGCTGTTATGAAGATATTTATTGAAATGACTTATTCTTTGACATTCTTATGGACATACTGACGGCAACGGCTTGATCTTCTGATGCGTAGCGAAATGTCGCATTATTTTTTGATACCTGAAATAGTAAACCTCTATTGCTTCCACTGGAGAAAGACTAATTAGAGTCGAGATGTTGTTTTCTCTTTATTTAAAATGTATCGGTAGGCAGAACAATGAAACAACAGACGGTATCTGTTGGTGCAGCAATTGCTTGGGATAAAGTGGTTGCTGCGGACACCCGTGTTTTTAATCTGACTCTGCGATGAGCTGGGCGGCGCGCGCATAGGTAGTAACCGGCGTATTATATTCGGGAGATGCTGTTGTTCACACATGTGCTGCTTCGGCAGCAGCAGACCAGCCGCAGAAAAGAAATATTCGGAAAATTTTGTTTAGGATTGCCTCCGTGTTCTCTTCCATTCGACCTGTGGCGTACCGACAACAGGGGCAAAAATCATTTCAGGCATTCAAAAAATCTCTTGACAAAAAACGAAGGAAGCCTACAATGGGAATGCGCTTCACGATTACATATAAAAGTACCATACACTAAACAGCGTAGGCGCTAAAATTGGTGCTATTTAATATTTAGGAAGGCCTCATGACCTCAATTTTCTTTGCTAGCGCATTCACCACTTGCTCTAAGCTTCGGAAACCCATTAAACTTAGCAATAATTGATATGCCCGTTATGGTAGTTTCACTAATTTGCCTATGAAGATGATAATTAGGTTCTTTACTCGAGGATTTCAAGCAGCTGCTGAATGATTCCTGCCGTTCGTATCAAGTTTGTGCAGTCCAGACAAACAAAATCACTATTGCACGCTTCAGATTTTATATACCCATTTTTTTTAAAAGGCACTCGCTTGGAGACATGCGGATTATTTTCAGGGTAATGGGACTCCCAAGACGCTTGGGTAGGACCTCTATACTTCCTTATGTTGTATTTTTTTTAGTACCAGTTGTATATCTAGCAATAATCAACCGATGTGCTAAACGAAATGCACACTGCCCTGCGGCACTTCTTGCATTAGGCTATGTTCCTCGCTTTTTCCTTCACTTTACTGCATGAATATTTTCCTGCATCTAAAAAGTGGGAAATACAACGTAGCGGTTTTCCATTCACACCGAGGTCTAGCAAACTCGAGAGGACATGAATATGACTTACAGTATCGAATGCACGCTTGCAAATGAAATAAAGGTATTTACTTATTTCTGAACCACTCGATAAACGGCCCACATTGTGCATGGTTTTTAAACAGCAGGCAAACGCTAGGATTCCTTGTGGAACATTCGAAAGCCGCTCACGAATTGTTACTTCGCGGCAGTTTCACACCGTCTGCTTCACACAGCTGCAAAATGTTCACAACAATTACGACAAAAATTTAAAACATAATGAGAATAAAGTTTACTATCTCAATCTTGGCAGCGCTTGGCGGCGCAGCATACTGCCAGCTGCTGTTGCGCGATACTCGCCTCAGTTCCAGTAGTCCTAAAAAACATTGATATCACCATAGAATAATTTGGCATGCCTCGAGAGAAATTCAGGATGGCAGATTTATCGAAGAGGTTGTTTTGTTTCATTTGGCTTCTATAGACACTTAATGAAACTCTTGCAACTAAGCGCCCGCTTTGTTCGTTTCTCTCTTCGTCCTGTGTTTGCACTGTTCCCTTTCAACCATGTCATACCAACTAGCCCGCAACAACACCCTCGTAAACGTAAACCAAGTAACGAAGGAAGACTTGAAAACCATAACTTCTTTTGCTACATGTCACCTTCTTCAAGAAATTTGTTTTATACGCCTTTTCAGCACATTGCCCGCGTTTACTAGCCGCTTGCGGCACTATTTTATTTACTGGTTTTCGTTATAGACAGATACAACTAAATAATGCCCTGAAGCTCCACCCACATTCATTACTGCGCGTAGAATTAATCCACGACAAGAAAGTATTCCATGGTTAAGACTGTTGTTGTTACCTAAACAAGAAGCTGATGACAGAAAAAAATTATAAGCCCTCGAATTTTGATACCTGGCTTGTTTGTTATAGTCAAACATTAACAACTTATTCCTTTCACGGTTGTGAGTTGCCAGCGGAGTAGTACAGGATGCCTCGGCCGTGGCTGAGTGTTAACTGCTGTCTTTATAAGTTGTATCCCACTATAGCAATCATATCAATAGCACAAATTTTCCGCCTACTGGCGACGCTCTTACGATCAATCATCACTCTCATCTAGCCCTGACTGTATTTACCTTTACAGTGTTAAAAAGGGCGAGGAACACGTTACAAATATTACCGTTTCTCAAAAAATTTGATCACGCTACACGACACATATATTAAAATACCTGTTGCAGATGTTATTTCTCCAGGGCACGTTGCTTTGTGCTTGATATCATAGCATGTCGTAGTACACCGTACCAAAAAACGGCAATCTTATTTGACAACCTCTACCACCAACTAAGTGATATAGGAAATGATATCTCCCAGTGATGGTCTCTCTGAGGTCACGAAACCGATGTAGAAGTGGAAAATTGAAATTACACATTTTATTAAGGCGAGGATCATAATAGCTTTTTGCACGTGAGTCAACTTCTCGTTTATTTATATTGTACGTCCTTTGTAACCATTATCGAAAAATAAAATTCATCCCGATTCTTACCAGCCATAAAAGATGCTCTGGTCTAAAGCTAGGGCTTGGCAGAGCCACCATTTTTGCAAAATGGGAGGGCAAAAACAGTTTTTAAATTAGGAGTACACCTTAAGACGTCAATTTCTCTGGTACCATTGCTTGGGCAACTGCAGCTTTCCTACAAGTAATGCCGAACCGAAAGAGCCGAAAACTGCCTGCATGGGTGAGTGACCTCATAACACCTCACAAGGAATCATTAATGAAACCGAACTCGGAGCGATAGCAGCGAGTGTAACAGCAAAAAAAAAAACGCAACAATTATCCAATAAAAAAAATCAGTCACGCCAGCCTCACCACTGAACGTGACTCTGAGCCCTGCTCTTTGGCGAATATATATGACCGCTCTTGGTGACAAATTGACTCAGCACCAAGTACTAAAGAAAGCAAAGTAGCCGCACAGCCTCGGAAATTAAGGCACAGCTCCGAACCAGCGGCCTCCTTCTACTGTGTCTAAAGCTTCTCGCTTCCTCGCCCCACCTCCCCAATCGCCTTTTTATTATGAACAGTAGTATGTCATCATGTTGAAGAACATGGCTATTCTCATTGTTTAATGGGGAAAATTTATATTCTCCCTTATTTCTCTCCTTTTCTATTGCCTCCCAATGATTTCTTGCTTTCGGTGCTTAGCCCCCAACTAAAAGTCGGTAAAGAAAAAAAAATGTAACCTGTCGCTTATGAATCACAGAACTAATCCTCCTGACTTCGATGACAGAGTCGCTTGCTGTTTTCGACAGCTTTAAAACGACCGCGGTCAAATTACTCACCTCGGCAGCTGGAATGTGTCTCCGTTCTAATTTCCTTAGGATATCGTTGTGATTTGCTAAACTCCTGACTAAAAGTGGGTTTCCGGCAATCAGAGCGAAATGGAGCTCTGCGAATTGATCTTGATACAAAAATAGCAAACTGCGAAATACAAATGAGAGAGGAGACTGCACAGCACTCCTGACAGCAATTCTCTTTATAGTGAAGTGTCATTTGAACTGCGTAAACGAAAGACGTACCACTGAACGTGTGAGCAGGGAAGGTCACCGTGCCACGTGAATTTTGATATTTTTCGACACGTTGGATGATGCTGCAGCAACTTTCGATTTGCGTGTTGAGACTTCGATCAGCAAAAAATTGCTGTGTGTGTAGTTTTTCCGAAAGCGCTTACGATTATGTATGGTTGCCTGGTGGTAGAGATATCATTAAATCTGAGGTTGAGACAGCCGCTGACAGCGCAATCTATCGATGAGCACATCAAGGTCTTACCTTCGTAATAATATTTCTTGTTGGTATATTTTCTATATGAAGGATTACAAATGTTGTGCCCCTCATTGTACACAAACTTGATCAATAACCGCCTTTAGCATGCTGAAAGACTGCTTTCAGTATATTTGGAAGTAATTTGGAAAAAGTCAGATTTGCTCTTTTTTTAATTTATAAGCACGTTGAGTTTAGTTTCAGGGGGTTAACGCCCCAAAGCGACCAAGGCTATGAGGGACGCTGTGGTCGAAGGCTCCATAAATTTTGTCCATCTGGGGTTCCTTCACGTCTGCTGACGTCGCACAGTATACGGGCCTCTAGAATTTCGCCTCCATCGAAACTCGACCGCCGTCGACGGGATCGAACTCGCGTCTTTCGGGACAGCAGCCGAGCGCCATAACCACTGAGTCACCGCGGCGGCTACAAGCTTTGTCCGTAAAGTTTCGAGACTGATTTATTTTCTTCTCTGGAAATGATTTCTCGAAACAAATGTTGGTGCGTATGTGTAGCGCCACCTTTTCGGGCTAACCTGAGCTTTTCATGTTAATTGCTGTGGCAGCCGATAGATGGCGCTACAGGCAGAAAAACACGTTATCACTAGTCGTTTGCGCATTCTACTGTGAGTGAATGTGGAGAGATGGACGTCCACCTCGAACAGCGTGTAAACATAAAATTTTTTGTGAAGCTTGGCAAGACAGCCACACAGGCGTATGAGCTCCTTCGTGACGCTTACGGCAACGAGACATAACACGTTTTTAGCATACCGGAGACGTATGCCAGTTTACCGGACGCCGTCTGCGCATGCGCAGTGGCTCCCCCTCGCCCTAACGGTGTCACTGCGCATGCGCAAGTGAGGTCCGGTAAACCGGTATGCGTCTCCTGTAGTACGTCTACGGTATGCTAAAAGCGCCTATTATCGCGGGCGCGAGTTTTCGAGTGGCACAAGAGGTTCGTTTCGGGGAGAACGTCGGCGAAGACGACGCAAGGCAGGGGCGCCTTTCAACCTCATGTAATGAAAACAACGTGGCTGGGATCAGGGAAATCGTACAGCAAAACCGTACCATTACAGTCCGCATGCTATCATATGCTCTCAACATTAGTTAGACAACATGCCACCAAATTCTGCGTGAGAACTTGGGAAACGAAAGCTAAATGCCAGACTTTGCTTTGTATGTATGTATGTTTGTTGTATGTATAGCCGTCGCTTTTCCTCCTGTACTGCCGGGTATGTAAAGGAGCAGGGACCATTGTCAAGCTGTCGCCACAGCTTTTAGTCCCGGCTCCATCTTTGTAAGAAAGGAATAAACTTGAACTTCAAATTCAACTTGTGCCGCACCCCCTCACACAAGACCAGAAGGATACGCGGGCATCAGTGAGCGCTGATGTGCTCTCCAGGGCAGCGAAGGATACTGAATTCGTCTACAGGATCATTGCTGAAGACGAAACATGGTGTTTTCCGTACGATCCTCGAACAAAGAGGCATAGCACCGAATGGCTGTCCGCAAGCTCTCCGGCGTCGAGAAAGGTGCGGCGATAGAAGACCAAAACAAAGACGATGTTGATAGTTTTTTCCCAGTCCAGATGTGTCATACACCACGAATTCATCCCGTAATGGCAGGCAGTAAACTAGGAGTTTTATATCCGCCTGCTCCAACACATGATAGATGCACTGCGACGCTCTCACCCTCATGGGCATCTGGACTCATGGGCATCTGGACACTCACTCATGGGCATCTGGACAGTGGAGACTTCACGATAACGCTAGGCCGCACACTGCTCTCAGCGTGACATATTTTTCGCCAAGCACAGCACTAGTGTATTTCCCCATCCGCCATACCCGCCTGACCTCTCCCAATGCTATATTTTTTTTGTTTCCTTGCGTGAAGAGAGCCCTAAATGTTCGCTGAATGGAGAGCGTGGAGGCGATTCAAGACGCCACGACAAAGGAGCTGACAGCCCTGCCAAACGAAGCGTTTTCCAACTTTTTTCAAGACCTCAAGAAGCGTTGGAAGCTGTGTATAGACTGCAAGGGAGACTATTTCGAAGGGTTGCGGCTCAAATGATTTCAATGTTAAACGCTTTTTTTTTAATAAACTCAGTCTCAGAACTTTTGGACAAAGGTATACATTGAAATATTGTGTTTTAGGTGTTATTTTTAAATTATTAAACTCTTGTTTTAAAACGCTGCCGTTGCTCATTTACCTATCATCTTCGGCTGATTATCACATATTCATCGAACCTGTTTCATGAACCGTCTCTACGAAAGTGTATGAAAGCGTGCGGCAAATGCATTCGCGCACCAAGGTTTCAGTGCTCAATTAGGAGCCGAATGTGGTCGCGATGGAAACCAAAGGTGTAAAAAGCTGTCTAAATTAAAGTGAGTGTTTGTAGCTAAAAAACATAAGCATTCATTATTTCTACCTTTTCGACAGCATTCTTAGAATTGAGCGTTTTCCAGCCGTTTTAATGTTTAACATGTGAGCACCCCATTAGTCCGATTTCGTAACAATAAAATTCTTGCTCTTTTTTTGGCTAAACCTCTCCTGCGAAACACGAAAAGCGCCCTCTGCTCTTCCCCACGGCTAAAATGCACTTGCACAATAAAGGTTTTTAGGCTACAATTTAATGATGACTTAAAAAAAGGGCTTGTTCTACTATCCACTTTAATGCCTTCGGCGCGTATATCCCAGCCACACATCGAGTAATACATCAGCTACCTTGAACGACAGGCTTAACTTCTGTTCATTAGGAGGAAGCTCAAAATGATATCTTAAATGAAAAACGTGGTCAGCTGCGTGCCCACATCGTGCACGTCTTTTAACCTGTTGTTCATGACTTCCTTCTAAATACGCAGAAATTTTTGCTTGGTGATCACTCCACTCCCACGATCAGGCTGTTATACAGACACAGCGTTAGAAAAAAATAAATGCAAAGGGAGCACCGAGGTTACTTTCTATGTCATGTGCTCCGCACTTTCGTTGCGTCCATGTCGAAAGTGCAACCTAGATAGGGAGGCGTGTGCCCCTCACTTCACCTAGGTTTTGAACGATTTCCTGTGTCTAGGGACTCTACTGTACATCTTGCACTTTTGCAATATCTTGTTATTTAACATAATTAGTTTCACGCACGCTTACCTTGGTGTTAATAGCACTGCCCTCAGAGTAGAGTATACTGTGAATTAGAATTAGTCCAGACCAACAACCAAATAAAGCTAAAGAAAATGTCATCCCCTCTTTTCCCCTGCATCCCAGAGCCGGTTTTAGAGCACACATGTACTTCTATTATATAAAAAATGCACTCAAGATATAAGTAGAGCAAACGAAGAAACGCAGAGCACATATATTTAAACATTATAAGAAAAGAACGACACAAAACGGCCCCGTTGTAGGAAAACGAGAAAATGAAGAAGCTGGTTAGGAACGTCATGATACAGTTTCTCGAAGTTTTCTCTCAAAAGAGCTAGGAAAGCAAGTTATTTCAATTTGTTACACTTGCCGGCAACCGTGAGGCCCGAATTTCTTAAGCGTTCACAGTAGTCCTTGCTTGCCATGAACCCAATGCAGTGGAATTCAAACTGGGTTGCAAAAAAGTATCGCAGGAACGATTTAGCAGTGTTGAAGTCAACATGGCTGACTTTCATTAAGGCTGAAATGGTTCTTTCAAAAGAGAAGAGCATGCGTAACATCTTCTCAAAGCACTTACAACGTTTTCCGGAATTACAAATGCATTTTGCCGTTACTTTTCATTAGGCAGAGTTATTTTCATTCCAGTGGGGTCCGTGTCACAGATGACGAAAAGTAAGAAAAGTCTGAAAGAATGAAATAAAGAACAACATCAAGTTCACTACGTTGCCCTTCTTGGTAACGGAGAGGACGGCTGGCAAGATATAATTGACGCCTTCGAATGGCAAAATGCAGCTCCAGTTTTAAAGCCTCATGTAGTTACATACACATTATTCCTCAAGAAAGCCGCCGCGGTGACTCCGTGGTTATGGCGCTCGGCTGCTGACCCGGAAGACGCGGGTTCAATCCGCGCCGCGGCGGTCGAATTTCGATGGAGGCGAAATTCTAGAGGCCCGCATACTATGCGATGTCAGTGCACGTTAAAGAACCCCAGGTGGTCGAAATTTCCGGAGCCCTACACTACTGCGTCCATCATAGCCTAAGTCGCTTTGGGAAGTTAAACTCTCATAAATCATATGCCATAATCCAATATTCTTCAAGAGTTGGGGAGAAGTGGTACTTACTTACAGGCATCATAAGAGGGTCTTCATGTCCCGAATCTGCACTCTGGTTCTGAGAGAGGCCGCAATCGAGCGCCCAAGATTTATTCCTGGGGCCTGGGGCTCCTTAACGGACGCTGACACCGGACAACACACGGGTCATTTTCTATTTCGCCTCCATCGAACGCGGCCGCCATTGCTGAGGTTCTATAGCAGAGTCTTCGGTTCCGCTGCCACGCACTGTAGCCACTAACGAACACCGGTGGGTGCTAACACTTTAATAACCGTAGTGAAGTACTAGCCTGTGTTACAAGCGCCTCTCTCTTGGAAAATTTGCTGCAGGACATCGAGGCAATTCGAGAGATTCATGAGAAAAACAAGAATGAGTCAGGACGAGATTAGGCTGCCAATGGAATTCAGGGAAAAAGTGGGTATTGGTATGCTCGAAACAGTGTGTATACTATTTGTGGCGCCTGTATTTACTTATGGGGACCGAATTTCACGTTAAGACAGCTTCAAACGAGAGCTCTCTCAGGCGTTGGTCTTAAATCCCGAAGCTAAATTCCTACGAGCGAAAGTGAGAATACCAACCGTACCTTTGTTGCTTTAATACAGGGTTCAAAATTGCTACGTTCCTTAGGAATTCGAGCGTGAACTTATAACAAAAACATTGTAACAACAGGTACCAATGAATAGGTCAACGTAATGTCGTGGCCGTTTCCGTCTCTACTTTATGTGACACGGGAGATTTTGGCGATAAATGCACCACTTATCTAATAAACAATCTGTAAGCCATCTCTCAACAGCGCTTGAGCAAAACTATAGCAGGGAATTTCATTGAAACCATTCGTGTTCCTGGTTAATTGGATTGACGTCGCTATTACTTCAAGTAACCAATGCTGGAACAGTTTTCCCGGTTTTTACGGCTCTCAAGAAACCAAAAACACCCCGAACACAATATAAGCTAGATGTTGCTGCACAAATCATTCCTGCAGCTCAGACAAATTGAGAACGAAAAAAATAGAAATACAGAAAGCTGTACAGATGCCTCCTACCCATGCGTACTAATAAAATGTACTCTGAAGGGTTTCTGAAAGGTTTTCGAGCTGTCTTTACCGGGAGCAATAAAGTGTTTTCTTCGCTTGCGGTCGGTACTTACCCAAGTCATTAGCGCCGGACTTGTCGAAGGAATGATTCTTCTTTCAAGCGCGGAGCTCCATTAGCGACCATGTTGTTCACTCTGAGTCGGCCGATTCAACGGCTCCTGCGCTGGCACAATCGCTACAGCTCCGTCAGCGCTTTATGTATAGGTGTATGCTTTCCTTGGGATGTGCAAACACACCGCACACCGCAAATAGGTGAAAAAAAACAGTCAGCGTAGCACAGAGACCTTCAGAGAACACTTCCGGGCAACGCATTAGTAGTGGAAAGTTTACAAAGTCCCTTTCTGTCTGGATGTGCCTTAGTTCCTATATCAACCTGCGTATGCTTTGAAAACACACACTTAAAAAGCGCAAAGCACCTTTAGCGCCTCAATTATTTATTTCGCGATCCCCTCCCCTCTTCCCCATCTTTCTTCTCAGGAAGAGAACTTGAGTGTTCAAAATTGCTTAATTAATACCTTGTAGCCTGTGAAAAGCACCAGGAAAAATAAGGTTGACCACAGCTCAACGTTGTGCTAGAGGTATTCTTGTGATGGGGCTACTCTTACCGTTTTTTGCGCAGCAGAATTGGAGCGATGTTTCGAAGCAGCAAAGGCGAAAAGAAAACGAGCTCTGTGCGACAATATAAAACAAAGGGTTAATGACTTTGCGTATATTATGTATTTATTTTGCAGAATTGTGTTTCATTGATATATTATCCATCGCATATTGCGATGCTGTTTTCATAACATATTGCAAGGAAAAGTTCCTGCGCCCACGTGCACGAAAGTTAGATGGTTATCAACGTGAACGTGGTCGAGAAGGGCCACGAGAGATGAGAAGTGGCTATTCTTATGAATGGGACTCGCGATATGATATGTGACCGTGAAATGTGCTTGCCGTCTGCTTGGAGGCGCTCTGGATGACGGGACGGCGAGAAACTGCCGCATCTCTTTCGTCGACCAGGAGAGCGAATTAGTTGGAAGATTTTTTAGTTTTACATTTCTCTCACTAAAATACAGCATCGAAAAGAAAGTACGAAAATGTTTTAAACAGAAAAAAGCTAATAATATTCCACTGCTTCAACGTTCATAACGGAAAATATATTCCAAGAAAAATTTATAACGCTGAAGGCAAAAAGGAGATTTATAGCGAGAACACGGAAAAAAAAGTACCTCAAGTTTTCGTGAGTGGCACAAGAGAGAGAAAGATAAGGGCTATTATTACAGTTTTCGTAGGGAAGAAACAGAGGGGGTAAGAAGCCGCATTATGCACCCTCTGTCTCAGCGTTCTGGGCTGGTATAGGCTAGTGGGCGCCTCTGGTTTCGGATCATTTGTCTTTCGGACACAAGGCGCTAAAAGCGACGTTCCATAGCCTTTCAGTGATGCCCTTTACCGGCATGTTTTTATTTGTTTTTTGGACTTAATGGCCTTGGAGACATTTTATTTGTGGTGTTCTATAACCGCATCGGTGATGTCTTTACTACTGCGCCTGCCTGGACATTGCAGCGCCATGGAAAATGAGTACGCGCTACCGGCCATTCGTCAAATACGTCAGGTTTTCCTCGCAATTACTTCCGCTTTCATCGCCGCATGTCATTGCCGCCTAATATATCGGCCCACTGAGACAAGCTTTATTTTGTCTCTGTGCCATTCACTGGGATTACACCGCTAAGGCAATGGCCACCAACCTCTCAACCCGCATGAAAAATAAAACAATACGTATGCAGCGCGCTTGGTAGAATGTGCCCGGAAATACCTTCCGCGGGCTTTGGGATAGAGCTTTGGTTCTTAACTTAACCAGAGATGCTACGCAGAGGAATTTTTTTATTTCAGCTATTGGGTGCATTTTTTTTAGCCCACTTTTCCATACAACATTTGTGAGCTTAGGCTGCTGTGGATTTAGAATGTTTCGTCGCTCAAAAAGGCAATCGTATCAACTGAGCCCATTCACTCGCCGAAGTGCCATATTTTGAGTGGATAGATGAAATATACGTCCTTAAATGTGCAAAATTCTTCTTGAGCTCATTTTCATTATTTCTGAAACATTAAGTATCGCTAACTTTCGAGCGGAAGCGTTTGAAGTGCGAACTGAAGAGGGACGAAATTTAGAGCTTCCAGAATTCCGTGCGTACACTACATAATATCTAAAATATTTCCAAAACAGTCGTCCTCTAACGAGGGTATTAAATTGTTACGTTTCTTTCCTTTGATTTCAAACTGCCGGCAGTGATAGGCAATAGCATTCTCTTTTAAAAAATCGCTGCAGCATTACTTATCATTCCGTGCAACGTTGTCCTCACAAAAACAATGCGAAAGCGGAGGTATATTGCTGCTGCCACCGCTTTTGTTTGAATGGCGATTTATCATTTTCTGCGGGGATAATGTTAAACAAATCTAATCGTGTGCTATCGTTTACTAATCGTCTAGTTCCTGTCTACTATGTTTATCTTCAAGAGTAGCGCTGAATCCACAGCAAAACCACACCCTTCAAAGGCCTCCCTACATACAAATTTTATAGTTGTGAAAAATGTGTGAAAATTTTAGGTGCACAAAACATAAACATGAATGTTGAAATGAAAATATATTCACTGGAAGAAAGCTCAGTTTTCCACCAAGCAGAAAAAACAAAACGGGAACAGATTTCAACATGTGTCAAGCTTCGAGTTCCACAATGCACCGCGCATAAAACCTGCTGGACCGGACTCTCTTTTCTCTACCATCCCGCAGGGCGGAATTTATAACTTCGTAACATTTGTTTGTCGATCGCATTATTTGGCTTGGCTGTGTTCAAGTGCAAGCACTCTCCCGCCAGTTACAGGGTTTAGCTGTGACGATTTTTTGGAAGAGAAAGTGAAAAGTACTTGGCTATGTTTCATAAGGTGTATATAAAGAGCATCACCCGGGTCCCTTTTGCACCACCCAATTGGCTCCTCCGGTACACCTGTGCACGCGGTGCTCACTGCTAGTTTAAAGAATGGCGCAGAGAGAATAGAAGCAATTGTGTTTCTTATTTTGTTCATGTGAGAAGTGTGAGCCTTTAGAAATACATCGATATTACAAGTTCAAGACGATAATTTGCATTCATCGTAGATCTCCTTCCATCTGGGTCACTGAATCGGGATGGTTGTTCCTGGATCTCTTTTAGTAATCTACACTATTTTGCTCCATCAGTTTATGCCTGAATGACAATATAGTAGGCATGACAGTGAGGTTCGCTCCCTGAGGTATGTGTTGTCTTTTAAAATGAATAAAACACGATAAATTTCATTTGAATACAGATTGACCGTTTTCTCAGCAGCTCACTAGTGTTTGTAGTTTTTGAAAAACTTCTCCGATTAGTGCACGCGTCTCTACATTGTTTCGTTGAAGTGTGACAGCGACTATATAAGGTATCCACACTGTCCTGCGTTGCTGACATTTCCGTCCATCACAGCAAAGCTCCATGTGCCAGATGTTCTTCAATTTCGACAAACAGCTAGAAGTACGGTAGTGCAAAGTCACTGAGGTTAAATAGCCCTTTTCATTGATATTTATGATTGGCAGCGATGACCAGTTTATTGTTGACAAGAGGCTACATCATTGGGCGAGATTATATCTGAAACAGGCGCCCTTATCCCAACCAAACCGCTTTGAACTTTCATTTCACGGCAGCATATTTAAAATTCCTCAAGTGTTACAGAAGATATAGCTGTTGATTAAAAACAAATTAGACACCGTCTGCTCCAAATACCGCACAATGAGACAAAAAGGCAGGGTACTGTACCAGGTTTCTTTCAATGCGAATATTAATGCAAAATTCGTATCTCTGTTAGATTATTGCAAATAATAAATGCCGCGGTTGTTAAATTGAGTTCGTTTCTCGTACCAAGTTTCCCGTGCACAAAACAACAGCTCGCGAATAATATTTTGCGTAATATCATACTGTACAATACAACATCATTCTAGTATTTCTCATGGAACTCAAGCAGTGAGACAGCAGACTGCTGGCTTTGTTTCATATGCCACTGAAGCGATGTTACGAAGTATTCGCGTTCACTTAATTTTGGCTATTAGTAAGCAACTCGCGTACCGCCGAAAGTTTCGAGCCTGATTTCGTTTTGTTAACCCGATAGAGATGGACGGAATGCCAGTCTCTTCACGAGCCAATTTTGGCTTACAACGGGTTAATTAGTCCTTGCAATCGAACAAGCTTTCCACTCAGCTGCGTTGACAAGCCAAACATGAGGCTAAAGACGGCTCCTAGCGGCCGAGTGAAATGCATCATTCAAATTAAATGATATGGACACTGGATTTCGCAAATATAGATATGAAGCCATGGTAATGAGAAGCTTCCCCGTTAATATGAAGCATCGTAAACGCTCTAGAAACCGCGTCGGTTGTAAACTACGAAATGCAATTTCTCAATGTTTTCTCAGGCATCGAAACACACTTTCTCAGAAAAATACCTTGTGAAGGAGCCAACGAACTGTGAATTAGAACAAATAGCCCTGGCAGAGGATGCAGAATAGAGATAAATGTTTCTAGGCTTCCTTCGCAAGGGTGTGTCGGTAGAAAAGCCGCACAGTATATAAACCACAATCGGCATCCTGAAAATATGGTCGAGAATGCTTTTTTATGCAGTGTGTAATATCTCTCCGTTAAAAGCAAAATCATCATAATAAAGCTATAGTTGCCGGTTGGGTCGGTTTCGATAAAGCGACGATGCCACCCGGAGATGCTGGTTCGCTTTTGTGTTCTGCCATTATTTTAAAATATAAAGCCATGCCGCCACACTCGCTATGAAACTGATCAACTCAAACCTTCTGTTTTCATTTTTCTTCCGGAATATTCGTAGGCAAGGCTGCGAAAATATTTCGTGGACTTTTCACCCAAAATCTTGACAGCTCCATTGAAATCGGGCCGTTTATAAAGAGAACAGTCGCATTGGGAACGGACCTAGGAGCGAAATGGACATCGAAGACACACTGCGTTGATAACATGTCCCGGGAGCTGGACGAAAGTGAGGAGTACAAGAAAAATGCACGGCGGCGAGAAATAACACTACAATTGAAGTTCACTGAAGCGTGACTAGTATGCCGTTTCGCTACGGCCATGAAAGCATATTTCATACGTCAGCCGAGAAAAGTTGGAAATGCAGCATGGTTAGTACAAGCCAAAAATGCATAAAGGTTTTTAAAACATTACTGATACACAAAAAAAAAGAATCTGTTTCATTTGCACTTATTTATATTTGTATGTTTTGCCCTCTCCTGTTAAAATCCCTAGAAATGATTGACACTATTCCGAAATAAATAAATAAATATTTCACGGTATGAGGATTAAACAATCGCCATATAGAAGATTGGGAGTCATTAAAGGAAAGGTTAGTCCTAACGTCTGGTAGTAAATATAGTACGAATAAGTTCTTGAAAGTTCTAAACCCAAAAGAATCGTTCACTGTCATCTTCACTTACAATGCTGGTGTTACAATTATCGACACCAAATACGCAAACGCATTTAACGCTGCTTTTTCATCTGTTTTTACGGATGAATCCGAAGTGCCCTGTTCTCCCTTACCGCTTGTTATTACTACAGCCATGGAAAGCATAACATTCAGTAGTAGTGGAATTTCATGCACAAAAGTTGAAATAAAAAATTCATCTGCCACCGGCATAGATGATATCATGTCAAAAATGTGAATAACACTAAACTGGTATCTTCTAATATTTTTTTTCACGTCCACAAACAGGTACTACTAGTTCACCTCTTAATTATCGGCCTTTTTTTATCAAGTGCGCCCTGAAAACTCATTGAACGTGTCATCAAAAGCCAAATCATGCAATTCCTATATTTCAATAACTTCTTCCATCCGTCACAGCATTCACTGCGGGCTCTCCGAACCGATGGCCTTGTGGTAGAGCTTCCGCCTCGCATTCGGGAGTTGCTGGGTTCGATCCACAGTGCGGCCGGGTGCCCATCGGTTTTCTAATGGGTACAAGATTCCCCCGGCCAGATGCTCGGCTCTTCTGGGATAAGCTGCTTGGGAAAAAGCGCTTGAATAAAACCGTTGCGTTGACGGGCCAGTGATTCGTTCCACCGTCAAGCGATCCTAAATCCACCTCGTGTTGTAGAAGCCCACTTGTGGCCCTTTTTTTTATAACTGCGGCTGATGCTGCTGTGTGCCAGCGAATCAAGGTTTGGCGAGATTTGGGCGTTTAATCCAGAGAACTGCAGGCGACAGTGTGTGCGTCTCGCAAGAGGGAAGGCGTCGTCGCGGAGACACCGTGGCGCTGAGGGAGTTACCTTCTCTGCGGAAGGGCTGATTTGTCCTCCCGGAGGAGGAGAGGACGTTGCGATAGGGCGTGCGCGCGCCCAGTGACAGCGCATCGAGGCTTTGCTCCCGTTCGAATCGAGTTGGCTGAAGGGTACCACAATTAGCAGGCTTTGAGGTCGTTCGAAACTGTGCTTGGCCCGCGAGGGGCACAGCGGGGTTTGCGGAGGCTCCTCCAAGCACACACCCCTAAAGAAAGCCGGGCGCCAGGCCGGGGGACGCTTGTACCGGTTTTTTACCGGTGGGTGTCCGGCGGTGGATTTCGAACCAACAACCTCCCGCAGCCGAGACGGGCGCCCAAACCACTTGGCCACGGCTGCGGCTGCAAAGGATTTTCCTCTGAAACTGACACTGGAAACCTCGTGCAAGAAGAATAGCTTTTTCACTCCTTATAGTGCAATAGTTACTGTAAAATAGCTTTTAAAGTATATTTTTGGGGAAAATAGGGCGACAGCGTCTTAATATGTTTTTTTAACTACTCGCTGAAACGGAGCAAAGCGACAATATTCGTTTGCTGTGTTCCTCTTTACAGGTACCGTGCTCGCCGATCTTCCTTAGACTAAATTGTAGCCCTGCCTCAGTGTGGTACCGATTTCGTGCAATCACCGATACATTACTGTCTCCGTACAGAGGTGCGTAGGTGCTTCCCTTCCCTACTCTTTCTGCAGGCAACGTAAGTAAAATGTTCGTCCAGTTGCGATCATAATTCATACCCGGCGATTGAAAACTCGCATTGAGGGAAAGTGAATTGGAGGAACGTTTTCGCATCGTCACAAGAACAAAAAAAAAAAGCTCTGAACCGTCGATATTTTATGACTTGTCCACCTTTTCTGGGCAGGCGAGAGCTCACGTTAGTATTGCATTCCACCTATGGCCTGAATAGCAGATAATGTATTACATTTATGGCATATCAGTCGAATTTACCGAAGGGAAATGAAGCAAGAAATAAAAATGGACAGAATCTAATAGATAGATAAAGAGGAGGAGGGAAAGGCAGGGATGTTAACCAGAAAGGTGTTCTGGTTGGCCACCCTGCACTGAGGAAGAGGGATTACGGGACTAAATGGAGGAAGAGAGAAGGGAAAAAGGCATAACACACACACACGCACAACGCTGTCACAATTTGTCACTCAATCCAGTCGCTCTCAAGTAGGGAAAGAGTGCCTTGTATGCCTTGAGGGCAGTCGACTGCTGTGGCCATGGACCGAGGATCTTTTTCTCTGTTAATGGGCGAGGATCAAGGCGGTCCAGGGTACAACACAGTGTATGTCTTGCACTCGCAAATGCAGGGCGAGAACGATAAGAAAGCACAATTATTCATTGCAAACTGTACAGCTCAAAAAGACAACGCGACAAATGTATTCATTCTGAAACAATTTCCTGAACAAATTGATCGGGACTCGTATAAATGAATGAGCTCTCAAGAAACTCCATGTTGTTTTAGCCCAGAGTTTGATATAGAATTTCGTACTACCCAGTAAGAATCTGAATGTGGTCGGTAAGTATGAATAGAATGTTAGTAATTAACCTTCTAAGCAGCACAACAGGAAGCAAAATAAATATGTAAGTACATTGCCGCTGACAAAGCTGCGAAGCTCCCCTGGTCGGTAATAATCTAGAAATACTAGCAGTAATGCAGTTTATCTTATTCTATTGCTGCAAAGAAATCGAAAATTTCAAAAGAATTTGAATCCAGCAAAAAGTCAAGGATAAAAAGATTTCGTTTTTTATTTTGTTTTCTAGAAAGCTTTTTTCTTGAAGTATTCGGAATATTAGGAAGATTCTGAAATCAAGAAATTAACGATGGCATATATACGGACCAGTCAGATTTATAGACCGAAAATTTTTTCATAGATTTGTGTTTCCATAAATCCACTTTGTATTCGTCCTTTGGCTTCCCGTTTCTTCCCACGTGCTAGCTTACGGTATCGATGATAAACACTACTCGCTGATCTCACAACGAGGTTGAAGCGAGCAAGGCAAACACTGAAAAGTGAGAGCAGTGGCCCCGTGAGGGTAACCTGTTCACGCTACATAATGCTGCTTCAGGATTCAGTCTGGTTATGGCTAGTGCTGAAGACATTACAGTTAAGTTATGAAAACCGGGAGTACGCTGCCGAAAGCCGATACTACCAAAGGAAAACAAGATGGCTGTCGCACAAACTCATTAATGTACTGTTTACAAATTCCTGTTGAGCAAATTGCTCCAGAAGATGCTTCGTGTGTCGCTGGCACAAGTGGTACACTCTCGAGAAAAATCTTTAATATCATTGCTGTAAAAAGGGCTAGTTTATTTATAATGGCATAGCGATGCACCAACTCTATAGTCGGTGTACCTGGTAATCTTACAGCGCACTCCGTCAGGCGTAATTGCAAACCTTTAATGAAAAGGATTTTGGTTCTTCTCAAAGCCAAAATGTGGGAAGAATTCTGCATGCCTTCGTTCACGCGCAAAACGTTTCGTTTCAAAAATTCCTGTTGCATTCCATACCTTCCGATCACTGTGAGTCCTGCTTTCTTTAAAATCAAAGCAACTACTTTGATCTTGATGTCTAGAGACTAGCGAAAAGAGTTTAACATAGGTTTCGAAGCCTGCAATAATTACAAAGCCACCAATCGGAGTCTCAGTCAGCAGTCGGAAGTACACCGCAGCGATATATGGAAGAGAAAAGATAAGTGCAGCGTAAAAAAAACAGGAAGAATGCAGAGTTTTTCGAAGCAAATGCAGGTTAACATCCTATTCAAAATCAAAAAGAAGAGCTTGGCTTGGGCAGGGCATGTAATGCGAAGGAAATATAGCCGATGGCGATTAAGGATTACGGATTGGACTGCGGGAGAAGGCAAACGCCGCAGGGAGGTGCAGAAAGTTAGGTCGGTGGATGATATTAAGTTCGCGTGGTAACGGGGGCCGCGGCGGGTAGAGCACAGGATTCATTGCCGAGATAGCCGAAAGATTTTTGTCCTTCAGCTGGCCTGCTCAGTTTGACTATGATGATAAAGAGGCACCGAACTCGAGTTGCTAATTACTCAAGTACGAGTACATGCATAATGCCGCATGGATAGCAGTCTATGCGTCTTACTTATGCTTGAAAAATAAGAAAAGCGAATGAGCTGCGCCCCAAGGGCCACACAAAGCTCGCTGTTCATGTTGGCACTGCTACTATACTCATCGAAAATGTTTTAAAATTTTAACAGCAGCTAAAACACCTTCCTCCTGTTCGCTTCACGCATTAATCTTTTGTGCTTCCAGCCGTTCGCATCACTGTTAAAATATTCAGCTGAAACGAATTCTATCGCTATTAAAAGTTAAATTCTACTTCTCTTGACATCAGATATTAATGGCCGGCGGAAAAACGTTTTTAACGCCTGTGCTTATAAACTTACAGGCATCACGCCTAGGGGGAAGAAACTTTCCCCGGTAGCGTGTTGACGCCTGCAGTTTAAAATTTTTAATTTCCAGTGGGCTGACATTTCGTTTGGTAAATTTGATTTTCTTGAACAACGAGATAATTTAGACACTGGGTTCCCGCAAAACCCGGATCGCTTGATACTCGTTGACGTAGTAAAACTGGAATAGAGAAAAGCACGCTTTATGTTCGCCGGACCTCACAGAACGCACTAAAAGCGCGTATGGAATGCTAACGTTTCGACAGTTCTGACAAGCGGTGCACTCCTAATCACCCTGTCCCCCGAAATTCCCTCTGGTGCCATGTGCTGCACAGGCATACGCTTTGCCGTTACTAGAAAAAAATGGCCATAGACAATGAGCATTGTGTAATTGTTGTTCTTGAACAACTGCCGTTTGAATTTGAAGAGTAAAAACTTAACGACAAAATCATAAATCCATACGACGAGCTTCAATGAAGCAATTATATTTTGATGCACCATTTAATACAAACAAATATAAAAAGGTGAGCTACACGCGTCTCGTAAAAAAATATTGCAATCGTGGGACACTGAATACGGGTACAAAAAAGCCGCTTTTTGTGATGTTTTTAATAGTCACGTTGATATAGATCAGAGCACGAAACCGAGATTCGAGACATCTACGTAAAATGACTGGTCACGCGACTGATAACTGCCCACCGTCGCATAGTAATCGCCATCTTCATAAGGTGATTAAAACTTAGAGCATGAATGCGTGTTATGCTTGTGCTGGCATTGTGATGCTGTACTGTTAGCATTCAGATCATCACATTTGTAGACATTTTCACAGAGCTTCTAAGCGCAAAAATGGCTTCTAGTTAAGTCAGCCATTATTTGGAGGGGTGCTGAGCAAAATCATCCGAATTGTGGCGACATTTGCTGCCAACGCCACCTGACTCATTTACAACAATGCACGTAAACTGAATGATCAAAGTATGAACACACAGCATAAGCGACCAAAGGTGAGGAACAATAATTTACACCTTTTTTATTTTTAGTTTCCAAAGCAGCCTCCTTCAGTGAATATGCGGGCGCAGAAAGAAGTACCGTGGAAAGAGGGCGCGATTTGTAATCCGTATTTACTCAGAGTTCAATAAGATTGCCTGATGTTTTGCTTGGACACATTTATTGGCAATACTTGTTGAATTTCTCTTTCGGTGTTGTATTCATGCTGTTCAGGCTTTCTTATGCATTTCAAGCAAGGGTCAAGTTCTGGTTGGAAAAAGAGGATGAAGCTTCGACAAGTAGGTAACTGCCTTCTGACCCCTCTCTTAGAACAGTTGTACTCGCCTGGACAGGCTCCTGAGCCTATCTTACAAATTAAGTAAACTATATGTAAGGGCTCGTACTACTGTGGTCGTCTAACATTTAGACAAATTTTAAAGCAGCCAAGTGAGGTCGCAGAGAGAAGACCATTCAACGTTTGAGTGCTGGGTAAAAAAAAAAGCGATTTGGTTAATAACTGTTGTTTCAAGTGCTACTTTTCGCTATAACCAAGAAAAGGGCAAGCAGAGAACTCTGGCAAGCATGAAATGTGAAGTGGCAAAAAAGTGCACTGAAAATGCCGGATAGTTCCCGTTTAAGTTTGTATAGTTCAGTAGCGTGGCTTTTTGGGCTTGTATTCGTATTATTAGGTTCTACAGAACACACAGTTCTTAAGTAAATTCAAATTAAAATTAACACCTCACTGAAGACAGAAGTTCCATCTAGAAGGAACCGAATGAAAAGATCGAATTCACAGATAGCAAAGAAACTTTTCTCTTTCGGGCGTGACCGAAGCCCTGCGATGGAATGAGCGCTTCTGATTTCGTCTAGATCCTAGCATGGTGTGAGCAGCAACTTCCGAAGTGCAATGCTCAGTTAAAGACAGTTGGGTTACCTGGCAAGATAAAAGTTAAGAAAATTGCATGTTTGCAAGCCACCAGGAAATCTTCAAAATTTATGGGAAATGACTACAAGCAGGGCAACAAAAGGTTCTATCTAGAGCAGTACTATAAATGGGTGCGCTGAACGTGCAGTGGAAAGGGTTACGCGTGTCGTAAGAGACATTCCAAAGATGACCTCTTTGTATTCGGTGCTCTGATTTTGACATCAGCTGCTTACCAAGCGAGCAGTCGCTGGAATCTCCTGGCGAACTGAATACAAGTGAAGATCGTTCACAGCGGGTCAGTCTTTGTTCAGAACATGGCCTTGACGAAACCGAAGGAGCCCCGGCGCGCCGCCATTGCTCACTGGGAGAAAACTTCGAGCATTTTTCCTCCTGCGAATGACGGGTTTTGAATGAAGGCGCCGCTCAGGGCATCAGCTCTCGAGAATTCTTTGGCTGAAAGAATCCCCGCAATGTCCGACTTTCCTTTTCGTCCCCTGGGGCAGTCTGCAGCTAAAAATTCAACCCAGGCCTCGATTTTGTTTACTCACGTACTGAACGCGCACTGAGTTAATGCGGACCGGAACTTCTCAGCGATGAATTGGCTCTACGCGGTATTCCATTCTTTGATCCGGATTAGCGCGATTATCACCTTTGGCGGAAAATTTCCCCGTGGGCCTGCCTCCAAAGCCGTTTCCTCTCAGTGCCAGTACAATGCTCCAGTGCTCTTCCTGCTCGCAATTGACTGCGCAGAATTGGGCGTGCTCTATTGTGTACGCGTTCTATGCCAATTAACAGGTGTATTTATTTATTTTTTTATTTATTTTTATTTTATTTATCACAGTACCCAAAGCGCCAGTTTGGCATTACAGTGGGGGGGAGAAGTACATATATAATTGACAAACAGCAGTTTATATAGAATACAGATAGAATACAGTTTATATAGAAGATACAGATCAGAGCAAATCGCAGTCACAACAAAAAGAAGGAACAAAGAAGCAGAGCATAACCGTACATGTGCGAAGTGAAACAAAGCGGTTCTGTTGACGCAAGCACAAAGTACAGAAAAAAAAAATTGCAAGTCATACTGCTGAAGCAAAGGCATCATTCGAAGATAGCGATACAACATCGCCGAGCAACCTGTTCCACTCACTGACCGTCTTAGGAAAAAATGACATCCTAAAAAGCTCCGTACTGCATCTATACTCTTTAATCTTAAGTGGGTGATCGCGCCTGCCAGAAGCGTACTCCGGTGGCCTTATGTAGCTATCACAATTGAGGCCGGTTTTAGAATGATATATATTGTGCAAAAATTTTAATCTGAATGTTTTTCTACGATTTTGAAGTGTATTCCAGCCTAATGTTTCCTTTGCTTGGGATGCGCTAAAATACCGAGTATAATTTTGACTTTAATATTAATGTATTGCACCTGAATAAAAGAAGAAGTCCCTCATTATGTTACTTTATCTATAATGAGGAACCTGCGCCAAAACAAAACGTATCCATTCTTCCACCAATCACACACACTGCCTTATTTCGCGTCGACAAAGAAATTCTATGACCGCATGTCACAAAGTATGTCGTGCATGGCTTTGACCAAGACCGCCATCATGTTCACATACCTTTTCATTGCACCACCCCTGTGCACGAACGAAAATTTTATGTTGTGTGGCATTCCTAGCAGAAGAGTATGATTTAAACCGGTTTTATCGATTACGTATCAAATAGCGAGGGTAGCTTGAAACCCTCGAAATCTCTTCGTAATGAACAGAGCAAGTCTAGAATGTGAAACAAATAAAAGATAAAAAGCAGCTTTCGGTGATGGACGTTTTGTGTAAAGGATATTTTAGCCCTGCTTTCAACGGCACGTAATCATTATGATTTCGGCAGTTATTTTCTTCTTTTTTTTACTCATAGCAATTTAATCTCGAAATTAAAAACAAATAGAATAGTTATGAATTCAGAGTAGAAGGGACGAGTTCGAAAATAGATAAGCAGGCCTTGTCATCATGGCTGGGTTCGTTCAATATCAGACTTCATGTTCAGGAAAGTTCTCTTTTATACTGAGAAGAACATAACGAAATTTATATATTAAGCAGTCCTGCAGCCTTTGCCTCACGTGAAACGTAAACCATGCCATTGTACTTCGGGCAGCGCTTGAGAAAATCTTTCTGACAATGACGGATTCTGTCCCATTGTTCTTCGTAGGATATTGGAGTATCATGACTATTATGTTAGGCCGATAGCTCATTTTTAAATCACAGCACGGTCCTATTGCAATTTGAGAAGCACCTCAATCGCGACGTACGTTATGGTTAAGGCTTAGGAGCAGTAAAAACATTCTTACTATAGCCATAAGGCACCTAATAATAGTTGCGATCTGACAATAAAACTCGGCTGCAAAACACGCCAAGTCTCAAAGTTGCCGGTTTATAAAATTTTCCCACTCGAAAACTCGTGTTTCGAAATTCTTTTCTACACAGACAGGTAAGATAGAAATTAGCACGAAAGCAAAGAGTGAGGTGGATAGAAAGACAATACCTTATTTGTGTCGGTAATATTAGCGGTGCCAGTGCATGGTTCTGAATACACTTTCGAAACGCCATTGACAAATGACGTAGTCAACAAAAAGTTGAAAGGACTGCGGCTCAAGGATCACGTTAAGAAAGACAAAGCGAGATAAATGCGCTTTAAAGAGTGGGGCTGTGTCAGTGAATTATGCGTGTTTTTGTAGCGATAGCTACATTAAGGTAGCATTTCGAGCCTTCAGCGTGGCGGCGTCGCCACGCTGTCAGGCGGTTGGTCACGTGGTGCGGAGCAGCTGCCGGCGGCGCGGCGCCGTGGCTGATCACGTGGTTCGTCACTTGTTGGTCACGTGACCAAGCTCCACTCGGCAAGTTGTAGCTATCGCCTCACTCCAGGTTTAACCAGAGCTAAACCGCCACCATTTTTTTTTCTTTTTGTAGAAGCCGTGCTTTCAACCACAGCGTTCGCGTTTCAGCTGTCAGCGCTTGTAGACCCTTTGGAAAAGTGAAGAGCCCAGTGGGGGTCATCATGGGCTGTGCTGCGTGGATTTTTATGTGTCGCCAGCATTCCACGTAGATTCTAGGTGAGGGGAAATGTCCTGGAACTTACTAAACTTAACTCCACCGGTGGTACTGGAGCCCTATTACATATGGCTTCAACGCGAGCGTCTTGAGCTCTAAACTTTAAGCTAAAGCTGACCGTAAAATTCTGAAACCTTGTCTTCTCTGTAAAATAGAAATGCCGATAGAAATAAACTTAGCGCGGTATTATTTATTGAATTTCTAGTACTTCTCTTCACTACGCATCAGCTGGTAGCTTCAGTTAATAAAAGAACATTTAGGATAACTCCGTTTGATTATCGTACTTCCGTAATTGAATCTCTGGCCCATTTTGAGCATGCTAATGTTTCTTCTGCAGCAAAATACGTATTTATATTGAAAAAAAAAACATCATTCAAAATCTTTCCTGCCACTCGATCCAAACCCGTGAGCTTTGCATCGAGAAGTACTGATTGTTGACTGTTTGAAATGAATGGCGGCCTCTATTGGATCCGCGCAAAAATTCGATGTCGGCTTACGCTTCCGCTTGCGAAATCGGCTGTGGTAGCGGCATCTTTTTTTCGTTTGAGTCATTTCTGCATTATGAAAAATCCGCTTTGTGTAACAGTGATCTCCTCGTCTTTATAATGACGTATTTCATCGACGAAGAACACTTCCCTTTGTGCCCCATTAAAATATTTCCCTTGGCTTTGTAAGTAAACCTTCCTGCACGGACAGATCGACTGCAGATGGGCGCATCTGGGTTTCCAAGCTAAAGGCAACAGAAATGCTCCACTTAACAATGCTTACACCCGAAGTGTTCTTAATGAACTTTGGACATCTCTTTTCCCTTTAACACTCCTTCTCACTTGTAAGGTGCCCTCTGATGCAGTTTCGAGCACCGTAATTAGGCATCTGTTGTTCCCCACGTAGAGCAATCAGGACAACTGAAACAAAATATGTCAGGAGTGCACTGGTGACATTCACAAGCACATAGCTTATGTATGGAGTTGAGCAAAATATGTGAACAAGACCTATCCTGCCCTTTTTTATTTAACTGCTGTCGTTCACGAAAAACTGAAATATTTAAGTTTGGGGAAAAAAAACCTCTCAGTTATTTAATTGGCCTTGTTTAGCCCCTTGGAATTAAATGCGCCCCTTTCTTTCATATTTTTTGCGCAATGGCTTATATATATTTTTATACCCAGGAAAAATTATTAGACAGTTACGGAGCACAACTATTGCGCGAAAGGTATGCCCGCTCCGGGAGTGCCTTTTTTAATACCATTCCTTTTATTCCCGTCATATTGCCAAATTTCTGCTTCTCGGTGATAGCAACGATTAAAAACTAATAAACACTTTAGCAATGCCAAAACACAGCAAGCATGAAAAGAGTATATGATGATCATGTAGCCTTAAATTGTGTAATCTCTTGAGGACGCGGTCTTCACGAGAGGGGAGAAAGTAGTAGCGGTGAGCCGGGAAAATTCATGGCGCAGGAAAGAGAAGAGTACGAAAAAGAGACGAACAATTGACAGAGGTACGAAATGTCAAAAAAAAAAAACGACGCGAACTTCTACAAAAAGAAATATCGCGTGATCCAGTGAATGCGTAGGATAGTGCATAGCGAAGAAATGAGATCAAAGCGTTACAAAGTTTGACAAGTATACATACGCAAAGCACAAAGACAGCCAGAGAAAGCTGGAAACACCGTCTCAAAAATACGCTCCAGAAATTTTAATGGAATGTGCTGGGGCCAAGTCACCTTTGCTTTCGATGTTACAAAAGGAGCATTTCCTTTTAGGATTTGATGCTTTCTTTCTTTCAACCTATTCCTCAGTTGGTCATATCTTGCTAAACTCTTCAAAGCGTAGCGCTCGTTTTTTCTCTGTTTGAGAAATCTTGCCAGCTGCTTTTCACCGCGACTTTTGTTATCAGCGCTGCATACAGGGCGACAGCTGCAGGACACCAGGAATTGCGGCGAAAGAAAAAGTGGAGTCTTTCTTGTAGAGTCACTTTTGGATTCGTTTTACCGTCCCGCGCAGCACTCGGCGAGCAATAAGTTTTGGAGCCGAGTGTGTTGCGCGTGCAAGGTGCCGTAAGAATTGAAAATTCTTAGAAAAAAAGCAAGCCTTTCGGAGGCAAAACAGATAGGAAGCGCTTCAAGGCTACGGCATCGCTTTTCCGGCTGCAAGCACAGCTGTATCTTTGCATACGTTCATACGAGCAACTGGAAAGAGAAGGCGGCTTGCAAAACACTGCTATGTTTTATTTTCCCAGGAACTTGAAAGAAAAAAGTTGGATGGAATGGCACCGGCTCCTCAAAGAGGCCATCATACTTTGAAGAAGCTATATTCTTCCCCAACCGCAGCGTCCTGAGCGTCTGACTCCTCCCAGCTTATCTGGATGGAGTAGATAGTTTATCCTCTTACGCATGTGGCCATGAAAGCCGTGCACGTCATAATTACACGCGCCCTATTTACTTACACTCAGGATAGCTCTTCATAGTGAGTGCCATATTGCTCGCGCGAATTGCCGGCTTCGTTAGCAGTGCATGCATGAAGGATGAAGGGAATGTTTTGTTTGAAAAAAAAAATTGGTCTGAAAGCAAAAGAATGCACTTCGTTTGCATAATTCGCCATTAAGCAAAAAATAAAATGAAAATTCACCCTGGTCAAGACAACAGTGTCCTGTCCTTCGGCCGCTATGCTTTCGTAGAGGCAGGAATACAGCGCCATAATTTCCAAACTACTTTCCAAACTGGCCGGTCCCGCATTACAAATAAGCTTATTAGATGACAGCACCCAGCTTCGGACTGACGAGTGGGCATATTGGGCAAAGATCTTATTGTCGCTGTATGTGTGTCTGGCAACATATAGGAAATAAGGGGACACTTGTCGAAATGAGCGAAGTGAAGCAACTCTTTCGGAGACACATTGGCGACAGGTTGAGTTTAAAAAGCCTGATTATTCCCATCAGAGAGTACTAGATTTCCTCCAACGCAAGCGCATTGGTGGAAATCGGGCGCCTTTCACTACTGCGCAGAAATTGCACTATGAAGGCCCATGAATGCATTCGAGTTTTAAAACTCACATGGCGCAGCTTTGAATAGCGTAATCTTTCGCACCTTACGTAGAATTCTAGGTCTTTCTATTGCATGCCAGATTCAGAGTTGCTACAAATTCACCTTATAGCATACCCGGTTCATACCAAACGTGATTAACATGACTGCTGAAAAGGAACCGCTGGATACCTGCCCTTTGACCCCTATTATATTCTTTCGGCCCAAACGGGGCGTCACCATTGCATAAAGTAAGTCTCAATATGTATGGCAGATTTTTGCTGTAAATTTTGGGTTGTTGCATTTCAGATTATCTGCCGGATTAAATTGATCGTCGCAGGTTTTTAACTTACGTCATTAACAAATTCGCAGGTGCAGTTAACATAAAATTATTGCAATTGGCATCTCCCCACTAGGATTGTGAAAGCTGAAGTTGATGAAAGTACTGAAATAAGTAGACATTCTTGCTAAAGCGTTCTAAAGTTCGAGCAGCTCAGTTCAAGAGGTTGGTGATGCTTTCAGGTGTGTAGTTGCTTAATATAAAATCGGCTGCGAGTTTCTCAGGCTCATTTTGTGATTGTATTATAAAAAGCCCAATGAAAGTTAGCATTTATTGATGCATTTGTAAATTGGGTGCTACCAATGATGTGTACACAGGTTAAATGTCAGAAGTAACCATGCAAAAGGAATAATGCACAAGAATATGAACGCCCCAAGGCTGCACATTATATATGAGAGAAACTGTAGTTGTGAACCCTGGATGAAAGTCGACCACCTGGGCTCCTTCAACGTAGATTAAGATCTCACAGTACACGGGCGATTTCGCAATTCCACCTCATTCAGACATTCTCGTTTTACGAAGTTAAGCTCAGCAAGATGATTTTGAGCAATTTGTAGTGGCCTGTTCGCATCATTGGATTCTTTGTCTTAACGCAGAAACAAGCTTTTATAGTTATGAAGTAAATACCTTTAACTATAAGGGCGAACAAAGCAATTTAAAAGAGCTTCATTGCGCGCAATATGAGCAGTGCAAACTGCCTCTGCGCTGTGCTTTCACTAGCCATCCTGGCAGCTAAATGTCATGGTTTCGAATTCTACTCCAACGTATACGCCCCCGCGTGGGTTTTATTTCTACGAGTTTTCTTGTGGTCCGGAAGAAAGGATGAGCCAGAATCCGCGGTTGCGAAAGCGTAGCCGTTGAATTCACTTCTGCATTAAATATTCTTGTTTTGATGCAATCGACATTTTTATTGTTCTTTCATTTTAGCTATATGAGAGAGGATAAAGTTTGAGCATTATTTTATTCATTACTATGTGAGACAAGTCAATTTTTCTGGTTTTGTAAGTCGTCATCCTCATAAGGTCTAATATCGAAAAGGTTGTATCAAATTTAGCAAAAAAAAAACTAACGAGAAAAGTAACAATTTAGTTCAAAAAGGTTGTTCTAACATATTTCCCATGACCGTACATGCGACCCATGTCCTGGCAAACTAAAGTTGGCGGAAAGATTCAGCAGTGCATACTGCCGAAGCTTGAGGTGATGTTGGCATTGCAGGCGGCAAAAAGTCGTGTTAATATTTTGCGATCTTTTTAAACAGAAATTATTATATGCGCACTAGAAAAACAAATTATTTAGGGTATGAAGGAGTAATGTATGGTTTGGCAGCCAAATAAAACAAACATTTTAGGCCACGGCTAGTTATATCAGTGAAGGAACCAAAGTTACAATTCTCCACGGCCCACTTGGGCAATCCAAGCGCTACATTGCATAAAAGTTCCCTGGTGGCTAAAATACAGACTAGTTTACTTGTGTACTCTTCTAAATTCCCGCGGGACAAAATGCTAAATACTTGTGGAAATAGACAAGAAAGGTGGAAAACTTTCGTTAGTGTGTTCACTGAAAAAATGTAAACATAGTCAGCTGCTAATTAAAACCAGTTATGCATTCGTATACAAAGATACATAGGATTACAGATACAGATATGCATGCTTGATTAATATAAAAGTGCTCAGAACTCTCCTGCATTCGTAAAATAACAATAACTTTGAAACCACGAGTGTGCATAATTTAAACTTCATACATGTACGAAAAGTATAGACAGCCAGCCGGCCATCCTGGAAAACCAGGTAAGAAAAAGATTCATCTGAGCACTGAAAAAAGACGCCTGATAACGCGACATCGTTAAGGAGCTCGTGTCACAGAAAAGCCGGTGTCGTCGGCGTCGGTGTCGGCGTCTTTCGCCGTGAGCGAAAAATGACACATCTCGGTGGACACCTGAACCGCGCCGTAAGCGAAGGGATTTTAACACGACAGCGTTAAAGGGAAGCTGAAGCACTTTTCGAAAAAATTGAGTTCTATGGGGTATTTTATTGTTTTTAGTCCGCTGAAAAATAATATCGCATTTGAAAAGGGCGGTAATAAACGCAAAAAGCTGTTTTTAGGAAGAAAACGGGCACCAGCGTTTCAGGGCGCCGAGCGAACGCCGCGAATGGCTGGGATCGTCGTGACGTCATCTACGGGATCTCCGGCCAGCACCGACGGTGTTGCTGCGTAGCGCGTTGTTTCAGCTGGCTTGAGAACTGCGTTTTGCAAATTATGGATCCGTCGTTCACCAAAGTGAGGGCCGAAAAGCAGCAAGCAAAGCAGGATGGCCGGCAGACTACCCGGGATTGGCGTCACTTTCGCCAGTTCCGTCCCCCCATTCGGCGCTTCCTGAAGCGGAGAGGGCGTGTCGGCGGCGGGTTTTTGACAAGCGATTGTGGCTCATTTTGCGAACAGAATCGAGAAAAAATTTGCACACACGATTTTCAAGGTGCCTTCTTCCCAACCACAGCGTCTCATGCAATTTTAAAACCGTTTCAGCTTCCCTTTAAGGATTAATTGATTGATTGATGGATGGATTGATGAATTGATTGATTTCTCGATCGATCGATTGTATAATTAATAATAATCAATTATATATCGATTTATTTATTTATTTATTTATTGATGGATTTTTCCTTTTCTTGCGCGCGATCCGGGTGTCCAGCGAGAAATGTGACAGGCGTCATTTCCTTTCCTTAAAAGCGATTGTTCATTTCAACATTTCTTCCCTTACGGCCCGGTTCGGGTGTCCGCCGAGATATGTGAGACAGGCGTCCTTTCCTTAAAATGTCCAACGGGCCACGAATCGCGCCGAACGGGCGATGGCGTTCTGTGTACTCGGCAACGCCAGGACACGCTGTCAAGTCTCACTCTTAAAGACGATGCTTTAGCGTCCTCCAATTTTTGTAGAAGCCATACATTATTTTATTTCGTTTATTTGCTCAACCAGAGACGCATTTTCTGACGCTTTCATTTCGCGTCACATCAACGCAAACATTTTTCCCGTATTCATAATCTACCTAATAAGATGGATCAAACGTTCCATAAAGCTACTGCTGCCAAGATAAAATAAAAAGGAGAAGGCCAAGACATGGGATACCGCACAACGCTATCGTCACAGCGTTCTGCAGCACTTGGCCAACCCGAGAAACTATACCACCGCCCACCTAATATACTCAGAAGAGTAGAGGTAGTACTTCTTCGCCGAGCCGAGACTGGCAGGATTCTTTCACAAGCAAAGCTGCACCTCATAAACCCGCACTCATACCCGACCCCTTTGTGGCCGACATGTACGATCAGAGACTTGGCCGAACATCTGTGGCGTGGCCTGCTTTGACGCACTTAAAGAAGGATCTGGCCGTTTCTTAATGCAGCTTACCTCGCGACCACCCCACCTTGAGGAAGTAGCCGACACCGGTCCCCCACCCACATGAAGCTCCTTATTTGTGCACAAGGTTTTGGCCTACTGAATGCAGAACAGTTGGCTGTGGTTTAGCTCTGGTTAACCATGGTCGAAAGCGAAAAGCTGCATCTTCTTGGCTACATTTGTGGTCGAGCGACTGGCGGTCTCCACGGCAGGCGTCGCGTCGAGCACACCTAGCGTTGGACTGGACGCATCAAAGTGCACCGGCACCGGCATCACCCACAGCGCAGTGCTTAGGGCGCTCGGCTACTGATCCGCAGTACCCGGGTTCGAGCCCGGCTGCGGCGGGCGCGTTTTGATGGATGCGAAATGCTAAGGCGCCCATGTGCTGTGCGATGTCAGTGGACGTTAAACATTCCCAGGTGGTCGACATTTTCCACTACGGCACCTCCTTCTTCCTTCATTTTCTCAGGTCCCCTTTATTCCTATCCTTACGGCGCAGTTCAGGTGCCACCGTGATGTGAGACAGATACTGCGCCATTTCTTTTCAACAAAAACCAATTTTGCGGCAGCACCCACTTTAATGCCCTGCGCATGCCATTCCAGCAGACGCTTTCCCGCTCAGCACGGTCAAGCTGTGTGACGGCATGGAGGGAGTAGGCAGCGCACCTGGTATGCCTCCTTTCCTGCTCTCTGCAACGCCGTACATCTGCCGCTCTCCACGACAGGCGTCGCATCGATCACACCTAGGGTTCCGCTGAACGCATCAAAGTACACCGGCGTTTTATGCAGAACCCACTTTCATGAACTGAGCATGCGATGCAGGCAGATGCTGTCCCGCTTCACTAAAGTTCAAGGTCAAATGTCAAGGTCAAGAGCGAGAGATCAAATGTCAAATTCGAGGTAATTGGTGTAACAGCCCCTTGTGTCGCTGCTGTAGCTGCTGTCATGTGTCGATCCTGAATACCACCAGTTATGCTCACGATTTGACCTCTAGTTGGAATCAATGACAAACTTGCGGCCCCGCTGACGGCTAGAAAAGCTGGCGTAGTGAAGCTTTTCGCTTCAAAAAATCCGTACATCCTTGCAAACGGAGAATGCAATAAATGTTTAAGCAGGCGTCCTATCTCCTCAGTTTTCCACGACGTGAAACTTACAAGTTTATTGCTTTATAATCTTCGCAGCCTTGGCCAATACCTTTTCACACGTAGTTTTGCCTCTTTGGATGGCGTTGCCATGCACCCGTCCTTGGTTGTGATCACATGAGGACTACCTGTTGCATACGCTGCGGTTGTAACGTCGAAGCATTAGTTTCCTGTAAAATGATGTGATCTCGTACGTGTGTTCAAACCATTGTCGGGTTTTTGCTGCATAGTTTCTTTTTGCCCGCACAGTTGAAGGAGAAAAACCGACTTCCCGCAGACAGCATGTTACATAGTTGATTTTAATAAAGGGTGAAGAGACGAATCGCTTTGCAGGCGCAATTCCTAATTCTAAGATGAAACCGAAATGCAGTTTGATGTTGCACTTCAGAATACTTCTGAAAATGAAAATATATAACTATAATTGGTATTTTGGGGAAAGGAAATGGCGCAGTATCTGTCTCATATATCGTTGGACACCTGAACCGCGCCGTAAGGGAAGGGATAAAGGAGGGAGTGGAAGAAGAAAGGAAGAAAGGGGCGCCGTAGTGGAGGGCTCCGGAATAATTTCGACCCCCTGGGGATCTTTAACGTGCACTGACATCGCACAGCACACGGGCGCCATAGCGTTTTTCCTCCATAAAGGAAAATTGGTTTTTAGGGAGACGAAATGGCACAGTGTCTCACATATCGGCGGACACGTGAACCGCGCCGCAAAAGAATTAATAAAGGAGGGAGTGAAAGAAGAAAAGAAAAAAAGGGGTGTCGTAGTGGAGGGCTCCGGAATAATTTCGACCACCTTAGAATCTTTAACCTGCACTGACATCGCACAGCACACGGCCGCCTTAGCGTTTCGCCTACATCGAAATACAGCCGCCGCGGTCGATTTCGAACCCGGGAAATCCGGATCAGTTGCCCAACGCCAAAACCACTGAGCCACCGCGGCTTGATCTCGGATTTGGGATGACCGCGGTGAAAGTTGTTGGGACAGTAAACGCAGTAAAATGCACCTATCGTAGGCACAAACTGCTAGGAACGTATCGAACTACAGCTTTCGAGCGATGTAGCGGTATGCATGCATAAATTATGGCGTCAATGCGTCCTTGGATACGATTGCGTTCGGCTGCTTGAAGTGTGCCATTTTACAAGGCACAAGAGATAATCTTCGAAGGCTGCCAAAAATTTCAGGGCATCTAGGCTGATTATAAGAATTTCCATGCTGGGCCAGTATATTTTTAAATTTATATCTTAAAGCATTCCTTATATATCATGGCATATATTTTTTTAATCGATGATTTCTATATATATATATATATATATATATATATATATATATATATATATATATATATATATATATATCATGGCAGCTCACCCAATTAAATATAATTCTGATTGCTTGTTGGACGAGAATATAATATACGTGAATAAGGAAGCGCCATATCGTTTGCAGTTTGTTCTGTGTTCTATTCCATCAACATAATTACGTATTTCGCGAGCCATTAACCATGATAACCAATTTGGTAGTCAGAGATAAGATTCGCATTTTTTCGAAGGTCATCAGAAGAAAGGTGAGTAGAAAGAAAAAGCCTGGGAGATTAAAAAACAGAAACAGGCCAGGTGTGTCATAAACCAAGCTCATACTTTAAATTGCGCGCCAAATTTAATTGTAATTATATCGCTCGGATCGGGCTTGCGCTGCTAGTTTGGTTCCTTTTTCTTTGCAATATTAAGGCAAGCTTTCTACTAGTTCCTACTTTAACCCTGCTTCATGCTAGTATACTGGTTGTGACAAACCTCACGCGTACGCGGAGCATTTCCAAAAACGTGTAGTATAACAATAAAACTGCGTCGTCGAAATTACAAAAAAAATTTCACGTGCAATGAACTTCTTGGGTCTTGTGCCTGACTGGACCAAATTTAAATGCATTGACCTTCCGCGTCAGCGGAGTCCGAGTTTAATAAGCACGGACGGAAAGTACGAAAGACCTACGACAGCCCCCTGGCGTAGGAAATGGTCCTTTTTTAACACAGGGTGTAGCGTTCCTCTCGTTCCTTACTCCTGAGAGCACGCAAGTTCCAAGTTTTCATCGCGAGCTCTTTCTGGGGCTCAACGTGCGGCTTGCACGTGCCCTTCTTTATACTGGAAGTACACCATTCCATTCTTACATCCGGACTCGAGCTCACAACTGTCTACAGCGACTCTAGAGCAACCATACGAGCTTTCGCCAAGGGCGGAATAGATAAGACGACGCTACGAATCTTAGGCGGAAGTAACATCACCGATCACTCCATCGTATGGTTCCCTGCACACATGGGTAGCTTAGGGGGCGGACTGCGGAATCTCAACGAGATCGCACACGAGACGGCGCGAGGACTCATCGACCGCATCCCTCCGGTTTCCTCCGCTACCCCACATATCGAGTGCAGGGATCAATTATTCACGTACAACGAGCTCACTAAGCACTTTTATTTAGGCAGACGAGTTTCCCCTCCCGGATAAGAAATTATCCCGCAGCCAGTCGGTCACGTTGCGCTTGCTCCAAACGAACTTATGCCCCAATCACTGGCGCATGAAGCACATCGACCCAGACTACGACGGACAACATGTGTGTGAACAGTGCAGCGAACGTGTAGGCTTGAACCATATGCTGTGTGGTTGTGCATCGAGTGACGCCTACGCCAAGAACAAGGACCATTGGGACAAAGTGCTAAAGACTGCTTCACTTGACGACCAGCTTCGGGCTGTCCAGGAGGCCCGCGCGGTAGCCGAGAGCTTCCGGCTCTGTGCAGACGTGGGAGCTGCCCTCTACACCTGGCGCCTAGCCGAGTGTCCTTCAGGACCCCTACTGTGGTGTATAATGTTTTACCACCACCACCACACACGGCGCACCAATGTAGCGTCGTTACAATTACGGCAAAAATGAACCACCACGCTTGGATTGATTGGTGTTAGTGGTCATTACTGCGAGTAACCTTTCGCACTTTAAAGGATGAAAAAAGAAAGTAGGAGAAACAACAAAATTTTAATCATAAATACAATTAAGATAGTTATTTCTTTGTTTGTACACGGGAAATGAGCGCTTTTCAATAGGACATCCGCAAGCCCGTGGCTACGATTGTCGCAACGATCTCGACATATGTTGCTTTCACCCGTGTCATCTACAATGAACGTTGTGGTAACATTAAGTAAAACAGTGTTCAACAGGCCTGTCAAGATTAAGACAGGTGTAAAATTCTTTCCGCATGCTGTGCTACATAGCTAGTATCGCCTTGAATTGGCGAAAAACTAGAACCTTTGCGACGGTGGGTTTCCCAAGACTCCGTCTAGTTGGTTAAGTATTTTTACCTCTGATGTTTCCAGGCAAACGACAAATTAAATCTTGGTTTCTCAGTTGATTCCTTCATGATATAAATAATTCTAGCTTCGTCACTTGTTCCAATACAAGTGATAGTGACCGGCAACTTACTTGCCCTCCTTTTTGACAGCAACGAAGCAAAACAAAGTGCATGGCGCCGTAAAGAAACGCAGGCAGTTCAAACTGAGCGCCACCGGCATTGTTACGCTTTGGTGGCGGACGCTCTTTTTCCAAGTGAACTTTCAGCATGCCTCATCCCCACTGTTTCGGTTTTCAACGAAAGAAAGCACAACATTCCCCCGCGTTCCAGGACGTTAATGGCCAACCTATTTGTTTTCAATTTGAACTCACCATTGGCTCTAACCGGAAAGTGTAGGTATTGAAACCGTTCATTGCTTATTTTAGTTAACTCGCTATATAATGTAGAGTTTTATAAACTTCTGATGTCCACAGCGGTCGGTGGTGTGTTCCTGAAAATATTAGTTTTTCGTTCGACCCCTCTATACATATAAATTTTTAAAATGTTGGCTGAAACACGTGGCATACGCAAAAAGCTGAAAATAATTTCGGGCAGAGAATGCACTTTAAGAGATAATTGTATCTTGCTCAACAGTTTTCGTTGTGGCCAATTTGCTTTATTTTTTCTTTATTGTGAATTTCGCTGTGCCATATTTCTTCTCGTTTCGAAGCGTCCGCATATCGCGTACAAAGTTCGATTTCATGCTCGATTTTATGCTCGAGTTTGATTTCATGGAGACAGGCTTTACCAGATGCCAGTTTTCTGCTGTAGTCGCTAAACCTAAATTGAATCGCCCCCAGCGATGCCCTCAATTGTTAATCTAAAGATTACTTCGAAAGACGAAGTTCATTGGTTATTGCTTTAACGCTTGAACAGGGCGCAGAGAATCTTTCCAGGCTATCATATTGGCCTGAAGGATCCGCACTGTATGGTCGCCGGCTCTCTGGTCACCTTAATGCATTCCTTACACAGCCGCAAGTCAATGACGGCCTTGAAGTGTTCGTCATCTAGTCACATCGCATTATTCGCAGATTGCGAGAAGTATTTTTTCCCGCCCTTTGCATCTCTTTTGTATGACACGCTTATTGCTGTTTTCATTCCATAGGAATAAAGTTTTGAGCAAGACCCGAGCTTGCAAGAATTTCGACTTCTTTTATTACCAACCGTAGGAAGCTTTTAGTTCTCTGGCCGCTAACGAACATCTGTCGAACTCTCAGATTTCGTGTTCTTGGCGCAGCACCGCTGCCTAATTTTGTTAGCAGTGTCTGGTTGCACACATGTGACGGTGCAGAGCACTCGAACGTATTAGACTGTTGTGCGATCAAAGGCGTGCTTATGGAACTCAGCATGCGAAATGGGTGCGATACCTTTGATTAATGACGATATCAAAGCTCGGGGAATTAGGCTTTTTGGAAACCTCTAATAGCGAATGCACTGCCAAGAGTGAGCTATTGCCGCGGGCAGAAATATTTGAAGGGTATAAAGATAGAAACCATATGATCGAGACTATTCGATTACAAAAGAAAACCAACGGGTGGACTCCGCCAACAAAGTTCGAATGCAGGCCTTTTAGGCAGCAGATGGAAACTGAAATAGGAAGCCAATGAGAATCGGGCTTTTTAAATATCGCCTTGCTAGTTATTTAAATTACTGCACACTAAATACGAACATACCGAAAAGATGGCCAGACGGGCATAAGATCGCTTTTCCTGCAGTGCATTTCCTTCTGGGAATTTATTTCATTCCTTCAAAAACGCGAAATAATTTAGGCCAGCACAGGGAGAGTTTTCCGAGAGCAATCGGAATAATATTAGCTCCTTCACGTAATTGGTATGCGGTGATGAAGGAATGATTTTCATGCCCACAGAGAGCTTTTACCGGCAGACAACTGGGAGTTAATTTTAAAACCACTTAGGTCTTTGTGGGGAAATTATACATTTTTTTTACTTACTTAGGAGCCTTTGAGCAAGAGCCGAATTAACAGTATTTAAATATTTTATTTCAGTCCCCATATGCTTTGTAGAGCTACAGTACACATTATAGTAAAACAGTATAGTCGCGCATTTGCTATGGTCAGGGGGATAGAGGAAGAGTCAACCAAGGGTGGAGATGTCACCTGAAGCTTCAGGCAGCATAATTCAGGAAGGCAACTCCGCACAGGACTAGGACGCTGCATGCTATGGCGATAGTGACCCGGCGACGACACGAGTATTAAGGCGAAAGCCTTTAATGGCTCATACTCGCGGCGACCCTCCATCCGTTTCATCCGAAGCCTGCAACAGTGCCAGCTGCGACCTTCCGCCGTACCGGCGCACACCTTCCTCGCCCCTCGGCGACAGGTGGCGGCGCCAAAGCGCATGCGCAGCTGCGCATAGCAACAGTGCCGTCACCTGCATTGGCAGGAGAAGCGAGTACGCACTGTGACGGCGCTCCTTCGCCAGACGTGTCGCTGCCCTGAGTCGTGAGTCTTGATTCGGGTGGCTCACTCCTGTGGCCATTCGACTGTGGGCGCCATGCACAAACAAAGTAATAGAAATAGGCAGTGGAATAGCCAGAGGCTTTCGCCGAAAACACTTTAGAAGTTCCAAAGTGTCCTCCTAAGTTTTATTCATTACGACGCAGCGTTTGCGACAGCAGCTTGATGCATCCGCAGCGCCTGGCCGGTGGACACGTCTGCATGCACAGCCGTCTGGTCCCGCACAGCAGTCGCTTCCCACCTCAGAGCTAAAGTTCTTCGCAGCGGCTATACTTGAATGCACCAAACACCGCAACGACCGACTACCGCCGCCAAGCAGCACGGCCGCAGAGCGCGGAACTGCAATCCGAATCGTCCGAGAAGCTGTTTGCGGGAGTCAAGTAATCCGTAGAACGGCCACCCTGAGGTGCGTGTGAAACATATAGGGGCGCACACAGAATATAGTCCTTCGCAGGACCAACTAGCACGGCAGGACGAGTCGTGTAGTTTGCAGTGTAGCGGGCGAACAGTGGCGCGGGATGCAAGCCCAGCTCGAGGCACTGGTTGTGGCTGAATCTCGGTACCACATAAACACCATCAGTTCCAAATAAGTTCCACTTAAATCTCTGTTCCGGTTATTTATTCTGGAACGAGACTATTTTCAAGCTGCGCTTTGTGGAACGGCAACTTTATTTGCACCTTATTTGTGCTCTTTAACTGAAACCAGCTAGCTTTAAGTGGAACCGCCATGTTTGAAAAATTTTCCACGTTCCACTTAATACAAACTTGTTCCAGTAAAACCTCGTGGGGTTCCAGATGAAATAACAATCATTGAAATACTGAAAAGTTGAATTCTATAATATAGCGCACTGTAGATATTCTATTCATAACTTCCTCCAAATGGACGTTTGCGCTTCGGTTACTAGCTTTGCATATAACAAAGATTAATGTGCGATTTGGTGAGGCTGCAAGAAACTGTGTGCGAATCAGCGCTATTGCAAAGTAGACGAAAGAAGGAGACACAGACCTCTCTTGTTTTTTTCTCATCCAGATCTGGATTGTTTGCCTCAGTTTCCAGGTCCGTGCACTAAGGTCTTTGACGTCTCTTAGTCCTTGGGCGGCAAATTTTGTGGAAGGAATTTTATAATCATTCTGTATTTGGATGCATAAATTGCACGTGTATAGAGCGCGGTTCTTTCTTGCTCTGTCTCTTTCTTGTTAGTGTCCCCCCTTCGTCGTTTTCTTTGGAAAAAAGTATCTTAAGCAGCACTTTCTTGCGCCTTCTCGCCCATTTAGATCTCCTCGTATGTGCTTTTAGAACTTGAGTAACCTCAGACTCCAATAAACTATTGGTAGAGGCTGGGTTTCGGATAGCGTCATCATCATCACCATCAGCCTGACTACATCCACCGCAGGCCAAAGGCCTCCGCATTGCTCCCCAATTTACCCTGTAGGAAAGCGTACTGGGCAATGAAGCATGACCATGCAATGTAAATCGGGCTTTAAAGAAATATAAATATTATGAAACAGACATTTATATTTTGATTCAAATTTTATGATAAACTTTCAAATAAGGAGAGACACAGCCCTCATCGAAACATTGCGTAAACAGGTTGCTTAAAATATGTAGACTTTACAGCGATGCAAGCCCTCTACGGAAAAAATAGTAAAATACCAATCTTGGAGGGTGTCGAAAACGCAACACAATCCACAGTTGTGTGCCGCGTGTTTACAAGTGAGGGAAATTCAGAGGACTAGGTTGGAAAGAAGAGGGTTATAAATTTATGAAAGAGGATACTTTAGTACTGCTCCGATTTGCTGACGACCGTACCCTGCTCTCGTATTAACTCGTGTACTGGTCAAACTGCCATCTAATATCGCGAGCCCAGAATATGGGAGTAAAATAAGCTTAACAAGGATTGAAGAAGGAAACCAGCGCAAAAGACGAAGACACAGGAACAAGGAAAACAGGACAACGCTGGACTGGATTGTAGCCAGGCTAGAAGCTCAGAAAAAAAGGGAGAGATTGGTTATGCAGAGACCTTACGGCAGCCTGCGAGCCTTCACGAAGTACCGCAGTTGACCGCGTTACTTTGGAAAGGCTTCACGTGCTCCCTCTTTTCAAGAGAGCCACTCAAAATATTTTAATATCGTGCAAAAGCGGTGATAAGTGCAGAGGCCGACAACACCGAACACGCCTTAGTTTGGCGTCTGATGCTTATAGCGTCTTCTGCCCCCATCCTATCTACGCGCAAAAAGTGATCAAGAAACTGCGTGTAAGCAGCCTCATTGACCTCGGGGATAAACAAAACTGCTCCCGAAAGTTACAGTGGCTGACCCAATCAGCGAGCCATACCACTGATGAGTGCGCTACCGTCCTCAGGACCGTCTCATCTTCTGGAAACGAAGCATACTCGCGCTCGGCGTAGAGGTGCACTGTCTCCTTTGACGAATTCCGCTTGGCGCCGCAGCAACAGCGATGCGTGATACGATATGCCGGGCAGCCACCTTAAGCGCATATTTGTTGTTCCGAGCCTGCATTGGTCGACCTGTATGACATTTGTTTTATGGTGAATTCCAATCGCAGGCCCGGAGCGGTCTGCACGCTCTGTGACAGAGCGCCTGAATCCGGCGCAGAGCGCGCGACCTGAAATTGCGATCCAGTACACTTGCTCTGGCCAGAGCATGCAGGCCAGAGCATGTTGGGCGCCGCTATCGCCGCTGAAAAAGAACGTCACGCAAACTTCTGGTCGGATCCACCGATTTCGGCGGAGCAGTCCCGACTGCTCCACGGAGCAATCTCGGCTCGGCAACCGCTCCCTGTCTACGATTGGAAGACGCGATCCGTGCCTCGGATTTGCGTTTGGAATACAGTTGTTCCGAAAAGAGCAAAAAACGTTGCTCCCGAAGTGCTCTAAATCTGCGATTGGAAGTTATCATTAGTTTCCAGAGTTCTGGCGCCACACAAAGAGCTATTCCGGGATGACGGCAGCCCACGGATGAGAGCTGCACGGCCGAACATGAAAGGCTGAAAAAATTTATTGGTACAGAAGTAACGTAATGTTAAACAGTCTGGGAAGGAAAAAAAATTAGGGAGTGTTTAATAATTCACCGTTAGGGTATGACGTGAGAGCGTTAATGGTTATTTGCTACCTTCTTTGTTAATTTTTTCCTGCTTGTAATTTCACAGACTCATTGACATGTATAGGTAGTCATAATAGACCACGTAATACACCAGAAGACACGCAAGGGCTCCTTTTAGCCAAGAACAAACGTGCCACAGTAGCCTAGGTGTCGTATATCCGAGTTTAATCACAGGGGTCTTTGGTTCAATTCCCAACTATTTATCTCAATTTAAACAGGGTTAATATTTCCCTTATATCCTTACACGTGATAGGGATATTTCAGCCATGTTACGGCCTCAGAGTCACGTTTACTATGAGTTTCAAACATTTACATCCCGCAGTTCAAAATGTGAGTGCGCAACGCTCTCGACCAATCCTAAATTAGTGCTGCAACGCACACTTTTCCTTCGAGCGTCCGCTCTAAGGCTGTAGCGGTAAAACAGCTTACACCAGGCAGCGATATATTGGGAGCAAGTAATAGAATTCATCAAGCGCTCACGAAATATCTGGATCGTGAGAGTGAAATAGGGTATGGTGCTCTAGGGAAACACATTGAAGTCGACAATTGCAATCCGATACCACTCGGTAGCCGCCACGGTGGCTCAGTGGTCCTGGCGCTCGACTGCTGACCCGAAAGACGCGGATTCTATTCCGGCAAAACCGGTCACATTTCAAAGGAGGCGAATTTCTAGAGGCCCCTGTGCTGTAAGGTGTCAGTGCAGGTTAAAGAACCCCAGGTTGTCTAAATTTTGGGAGCCCTTTACTACGACTTCCCTCATAGCCTGAGTCTCTTTGAGACAATAAACCCCCATAATCCAAACCAAACAATACCGCTGGACAATGAAGAATGAAATAGTTTTATCTCGTCACGGCTCAGCTGTGGGACAGAAACTTGAGCATCAAGAATGGAAATTAAACTCCTGCCAACGCAACTGCCCATGAAAAGAAAAAAAAGTATCGGTAAGAGGAAGAGGAGTCGAGAGCCCTTCCCAGAAAAAAGCAATATCCAGCACAAGTGGTGTCGGCGACAGACAACCGTGCTTGCAAATAAAGTTGCAACGAATGACCAACCTATTTCTGAAAGCCTATTTCTGAGCCGAAAGAAGCAGTTGGGGGGCATAGAGCGCAAAAACATTTTTTTGTGGCTTTGCTGGTCACGGAGCGCTGCTTAAACACGTCAACGTTGCCAACGTCATGAGAAGCCGCTAAGGACGTCGCGCCAGCAGTACGCTTGATAAACGGCGACGAGCACCATGAATGACGCCGCACTTAGAGCAACGTTGGCTTATCGCCGCAGCTGGCGATTCAAGCGTCGTCAGTTCCCACCTCTGGCTCTGAGCCAGCCAGTGCAACTTCTTCTTTTAGCGACAGCCAAGGCAGTTGCGAGGAACCTCGCTAACAAGATTTTTGAGGCGCCAGAGCACGGAGGCCACAGTGCCATGGAAATTTGATGCCGTGAATGAGATGCGAACGGCTTACAAGCTCTGCCCCAAGTTTGGCTCACCACAGCCGGGCAGCTTCAAGTTGATGGGACAGTGCCTAGGTAAGTGGTGCCTGCAATAAAACGTAGCGCTTTCTGCCTATTATCTTCGAAGCTGAGCACAAACTGACCCTAACATTTTCCTATCAACGTTTCCTAATAACGTGCGAACCAAGCCACCTCCCACACATTGTGATATGGTTGGGGTTGTTGACCTGGAGTTGGTTTCAGAATTGCGGTTACTTTTTGCGTATTGTTGGCCAACAGACATATAGGGCAGTTTTAGCGAGTTTCTGTTGCTAGCAAAAGAAACAGTTCAACGTCTGTAGCGCGTCGCTGCTCTTTCCAGGCACATATATTGCGTGGTCGTTAGTGCCGTGCACACACTGAGAAAACAAGCTCGTCATAATTTAGAGGAGAGGTCTTAGTTAACGATAAACAAAGAAATGGCCCTGAATTTACAATTGTTCCTCTTTTTCGCTAAAAGGTTATATCAAATGATGTTTCACCTCTCGCTTGCATATGAGCGCAACTGAATCGGTGGCGTCGTTTTGTGATTACAGCATGGCCTGTGGCTCAATTGACAAAAAAGTCCCAGAGTGGCGTTTAACTAAAATCTGCAGAGTCAGGTCCACCTTGTCTATATATAGGTTAAAGAATGATCGGGAGCATGCAACAGATAGCGATAGAGGTATATATCGGATGGTTGTGTAAGTGAAGTCCATTCTCTAACAAGAGGAGGAAGAGCAGATTGGCGCGCTGGGCCAAGACATTAAATAGCACGTGTGCTAAAAATACGCCGTCGCGCTCGGCGAAGCTGCGTGACAGGATCCATTTCGTGCCTATGCGCTTCGCCCCTGTTCCAAATGCATCGCTGCGTCACCAGCGTCTTCAGTTGGCCCGAAAATGTTGAATCTATTTCGCCCACCAAGGGGTGGTCGTGTGTAAGCGTCTGCTCTGCCTCCCTTTCCAGCAGCTGCTTGCTGCTGGTAAGGGTGGAATATCTTGCTGCTGGGAAAATCGCCCCACATTGTCCAACTGCTTGCACTCAGATGATTTTTGTGCAGACTCTTCAAATATAGGATGTTATCAGTATACGGCGCAGGTCGGCTGAGCTAGCTGGCTTTGTAGCCAACGTCTGAAAGCATTCCGTTTCAGTAACCTAAAACATGTAATCATGTCGCAACAGAGGTTGATTGTCTGACCCCTGTTCACGACACTTGAAACAAAATGTAAGCAAAGTTTTTGAATGCAGTTAGTCGCTCCTCTTTGTAGATCTTTATAAAGTTGCTCATTTCATGAAGTTTTATATGCATTTACAAATACACTTTTGAGCACTGCAAAATAAGAATATATATATAAACAGTAAATAAAGCGCAATATGTAAATAAAACACAGTAAATTAAAAATAGCAAAATGAACGAAGTATTGAGTATTGCCCCACTAAAAAAGAAAACCTTCCGCAGTTCCTGTAAACATTGCTTATTTACTGATGGCATTTCTAAGCTGATTTCTTATGGGTTGAATGGTTTTTTTCAGCAACTCAAGCAGCAAAACCCAATGCTGGTTTTCAACTTATGTAGGAAAAAAATCAGTTCTCCGGGAAGAAAAACAGTTCATGATTAATAGTGGGCTACTTCAAACAGTACGGCAATGCAGTAATCCGAGCCATGTAGTGGACACAGACTATAGCCATCAGGAAACAATTACAAGGAGAAGTATATCTTTTCGTATCCAGAAGGTTAAAAGTGCATTGAGTACGTTTGTCAGGTGCCGCCAAGGTATGGACAGCACCAATACCGATATATTTAAAATGAAATGTATGGAGAAGTTGTGTCCTATTAGGAAGGTGAAACCTTGAAGCAGTACGAAAATGTTTTAAATTAAACTGAAGAGAGTGCAGAAGACTATTAGCAGGAAACTGCTACAGGTATTTTGAGACAGAACAGCATGAGAGTAAGATCAAGATATTCATCTCCTGCAAGACATTAAGAGAAGAATTTTCCCTTTGGGTGGTCGTTTACAGAGGAGAGCAGATGAGTTTTGGTTTTTGGACAGCTGAGAACGCAAAGGAAAACATTACTGAGGTTTTCGCGGTGTAAGAAAGGGAGTACACATTCAAATTTTTTGAGATAAAGTGGTGGCAACTTGAACAAGCCAGGACTAACTGGCTATAACGGGGTGAGGCTTGTTGTTGCTGAAGGTGATGAATTCAATTTATATTGCAGAACTAAATTCTGAAAAACATGGCTAAGTGCTATTAGTGATTTTGCTTCAATCACAGCTTGTTCTTGAGTCTTTAGTTAAGAAGAAACCAAATATTGCTTACGTAGTGTACATTTACAAGTGGTTGGTAAAATGCAACATTAGAGCATGCCATACATAGAATAGCTAGTGTCAGTATTAATGTTTGATTTTTGACAGATGTATGTTGCTAAAATTAAATTGAAGGTTGAATTTTTTCTGCAGGAGTGTCATATATAGCAATAAATTTATTATGGTCTATACTCGAGAGACAGAACGTACTTCGCAAATGCTTAACGCAGCGCAAAGTTGTGACGCATAATGCAGTTTTTTCATGTACTCATTTTTTTTCGACAATGACTGACGTAAACGAAATTTATTTTCGTTCAAGAGGCCGAACACAACTCATGAAGTGCCAGTTATTTCTTGTCTTGTGTGTAGCGCTGTGTAAACCGGTTCTATTCATGAAGCTCCGCCAGTACCATGCATTACTCTGACAGGGGAAAATCTGACAATTTTATGTGGGAAACCTGCTGTTCACTTGCCCGCTGAATCTTTCATTGAAAGAGCTTCGATCATCGGCTCGACAACTTATTACATCCTCATCATGACATATCCGAATTCTTTCGGCCAAACTGGGGGATTAATTCAAACTGTACTGATTGAAAGTCGGCCGTTGTAGGGAAACCTTATAACTTCAACACTGAAATCTGTTTTGAAAAAAAAAAAACTAAAATTAATCTAGAGCGATATGGGTACCAATTGCCAAAACTAACGTGTCAACTTTGGTGTACCATTGTGAAAATAATGATAATAATAATTGGTTTTGGGGGAAAGTAAATGGCGCAGTATCTGTCTCGTATCATTGGACACCTGAACCGCGCCGTAAGGGAAGGAATAAAGGAGGGAAGAAAGAAGAAAGGAAGAAAGAGGTGCCGTAGTGGAGGGCTCCGGAATAATTTCCACCACCTGAGGATGTTTAACGTGCACTGAAATCGCAAAACACAAGGGCGCCTTAGCGTTTTGCGCCCATAAAAACGCAGCCGCCGCGGTCGGGTTCGAACCTGGGAACTCCGGATCAGTAGTCGAGCGCCCTAACCACTGAGTCACCGCGGCGGGTGTGAAAACTATCCAGAATAAAATTTGTGTGCCTAGTCAGACATTTATTTGACTTATTGAAAGATGTTATACGCTGTTTGTATACAGCCCAGAGCTTGCTATTTTTGTCACCTGCAGAAGGCACACACAAGGCCAAGAGGGGTTGCGAAGAGCAAACCTGTATGGCGGCTTTTGAGTGGTGCTCCTTTTGTTCACATAATGCATTATTTTGCACAATCCGTTTGTGCTATACCATGCGATCAAACGTCAATAAGTGATGACAGGTCTTTGAAAAGGCCCAAGGGCATAAAATCGCAGTTGTCACCTAATGTGTGACTAAGGTGTCGTGTATACAGATGCGGACAAATGTAAATGGAACACGCTATTGCCATTTAATGGTTTTCACGCGTTGCCTAATATAAACTGGTAGCTGTAGCATGTGCAGATTGCTAGAGAAGGCTAGTGTGCTTTCTCAATGCACATGTTCCTTCATGTCTTATATATAGAAGGCGTGATTGTAATTAGAGTGGAACAGCGGGCTCCTTTTACATATTTCCGCACCTCTACATCTGTATTACCCTTCACTCTATTACGTTCGCTACGGCGTCTCTCATAGCCTGAGTCGCTTTGGGGCGTCGAAACCCCCATAAACCTAGCTGTAATATTGCGCCGCTTGATTAGCTTATGCCTTTATGCTTGTACTTCCGCATGAATAGACGAATAGTCGTGCCTGCCGTGGAACATATTTATCATCATCAGTTACCTTTATTAGACTAAAAGAAATCTTCAGAAGTGAGTTTACTGTTCTCATTTTGTCTACTTCGCCTTTTAAATATCGCCCGATTTGTTGAAAACACGCAATGGATGTAATATAAGTGGATTGCGTAGCGCAAATAGGCTACGAAGGTTAATGATATAAAAATGTTTACGTGCTGTGAACACAAAGAATGCAGTGCAAAAAACGCCATTTAGGGGGTTTATTCTGGGAACCACTCTTTTGGTTCAAGCTTTCTTCTGCTACTCATGCAGCTCAGTGTTTGTATTTGTTTGTATATTATCTGCATTTGCGCTTTGTTTATCGTTTCAGCCCTCAAAATACACAATTGGCATGAGCCAAACGGGTGTCTGATGGGGTAAATAAAAGAATAAGACATGATAGCTGGAATTACGATTTTTTCAAGATGCACTGTCTCAAGTTTTCAGCAACAATAAGTTTGCTGATGCAGCCATGACTTTAGGCAGGTGTTCCATGCTGAATTAGTGAGTCCAAGCAGGTTTCTTCCAAATTCACTCCCCTTTTCATGGTCTAAATTTTACTTAACGCTGGCAAACAATGCAATGCTAATCATTTCCTATCGCGATTGCTGTAAACTCCAGTAGTGCTGTTCTCCTGTGGTTGTAAGTGCTTAAGCGTCACAAGGGAAATGCAGTACAAGTCTGTTACCTTTCTTTACAACATAAATTACAGATAACCCTGTGCCATTCCAAGCAGATATATTGCCGTGTAAACATATAGTTCTCAATATTTTGGCCCAAGTAATGTCAGTCAAGCAAACTCGCGCTTAGTGCAAAGCGTTCTTGTGATCCTTTACATGGTTCCTGCACGGGACCGGACATCAGTGCCCACTACACTGAAAACGCGCAATGTGAGGTTGCGAAGCCACCAGCAGAGTTGGTCGCCCCTGTCATGCAGTGACGCCGAGCAGTGACGCTGTCGAATAGGTCGAGATTCGTGAACTCGGTGTATGTGAAACCACCTTCCAGATTTTACATGGAACTGTGTTCCAGATACATGCATGTGGAACGCTCTGCTCAACACAAAACATTGCCCAATTAAATGGAGCGGTGTTCCACATATCCCGTTAGTTTTTTAGCCGAAACACGGTCCCAGTTTTATGAGTGGAACTTAAGTTTCACTCATAAAACTTTTAATTTAAGTTCCAGCTTAAGTCCCACTTAAGTTCCAGTGACTAACTGCAACTTCCTGGAGCAAGTAACTGGAACAGTTACTAACTGCAACTTATGTGGAACCAGATTAAGAGTGTAGCGGCGCGGATTAAGAAGGAGCCGCTGCTCGCAGGGTGGCGGGGAAGTTGGTTCAAGAACGGTCACCCGCGAAAACGGCTCAGCTGAGCTGAATTTGCGCGGGAAACGATGGGATCCCAGAAGAGCGGACGTCATGGCTGGCGCGAGCAGGAAAGGAGGAGACCGGGTCAAGATGGCTGATGCCACCGCCCGCACCTCGGGAGGAAGATGACGGGTCAATAGGGAGAAATGCTGGTATTCGTAGTGTTCGTCGCACGACACCTTGAACGAGATTGTTCCTTGCGGCAACCTCGGTTGCAAACATGCTTGCAAACTGGGCACAACCCCCATCGGGCAAAACACAGGCTTTCTTACCTTTTAAGGAAATCGTGCTCTTTATGCATTTGAGCGGTAACAGTGCTCCCAGCTTCGCAAGCAATACACGTAGATTGGGTGTTATGGCACGTTTCAAAACTGGTCCTTTAAATTTATCTACTGCGCTTCACACAAGTACGCGACTCCACCGGTCTCTGCAAACTAAGCACGCCACATTTCATATAGCCACAGAAAAACAGCGCAGTCGAAAACTACCGAAGAAACGGTTGCACACGCCGGCGCGAGCTGCCATGCCGCCGTACTGGCCTTTCCGAGACGATACCGAGGAAGCCGCGGCCGCGGCGCCGCGTGTACTAAAACACGCACTTTTGTAGCGAGATCTACACTGGGGCTAACAGTCGAGCATTTCGCGGTGCATGGGAGAGGCCAGCGCCGCGGCCGCGCGCCCGCTCCACCTTGGAGCCGATCGTGATGTCACGCGGATGAGCAGTTGTGCGCATGCGCCGATACCATAGTAACCAGAGATACCCCCCAGCTGTGCTGCGTTCTTCGTCGCCGCCTCGCCGCACGCCGCTCTATCACCCGAACCGCGCGTCGCATACGCAGCATTGCGTATAAAAGGCGGAGATGTAATGGGCGTCTGTATCACAACGTTTGACATCCACGCAGAGAAGGAGTGTCCAGCCACTGCTAAACGGCGGTATAGACAGGAGAAGGCTAACTCTTCAGATCCTGAGGGTGTCGCCTGGCAGTTGGCTACTCAACAAGGAAAGAATTAGCGTGAGAAGGTGAGGAGACCAGCAGAGACGCCAGAACAGAGAGAGGAACGCCTTGCCAAACGGAGATGCCAGACTGCCGAGCGTAATAGGCGGCTCATAGCCGCCGAGATGGAGCGTATGGAAGGCGTCATTCAACGGTAACCAACAGAATAGGATGTGAAGGCCCGTCGTGTGACTGATGACACCACTCGAGTTTCCGAAAGACAAGCTCAGCAAGGGAAACGTACATCTCGCTACGTAGGGGCTGCAATGTCGACATAGAAGATGTGTTTCTTCGAGCCATAGTGGACGGCCTCTCGTTCAGAACGCCCAGCTCCACTCATGCGGAGGAGGTTGCGATCGCCTTCGCAGCCTCCCATCCCGACTTTCATCCTCACAGACTCTCGCGGAGCCTGTCGTAACTTTGAGTTCGGTTGGATCACTCCACTTGCTCACAACTTCTTCGCCACAGTACTCGCGACTGTGGTCCAACTCATCGCTCAATCATGGGTCCCCGGCCACAAAGGCATGCCATGTAACGAAGCCGCCCATGACGCAGCCCGCATGCTCACTTGCTGGGCACCAGGCGTTCCTTGGGAGGACCATTAACCCAGATTACAGCCGTCTTCTTTCTTTTAAAGATAATACTGAGCACTATCGTGCCGAACACCGGCGCTATCCGGTTCCCATGAAGGGATTGGGTAAAGCTGGCGAACGAACTCTCCTTAGGCTCTTTACAAACACCCTGCTGTGCCCGGCGGTTCTGAAGCACTTTGACTCTTCTTTTGACGGCTGCTGCTCATTCTGTGGGGAGATGGCCGACATCTTTCACATGGTTTGGGCATGCAGGAAAAATCCTTCTCTCCCCCCCCCCACCATCACCCTTCCCCTACCCGAGAGGACTGGGAAGCGGCTCTGCTCGGCTGCCAGGAACTATCGGCCCAACAGGCCCTGGTTCGGCGGACCTGCGCAGCGGTCAGGGCCAACGGGGTCCCGGAATGAAGGACTGCGCCTTGTATTGTAAAGAGCGAGACCCACTATGGTCCTCTCCCGAGCACCCCTCTGTATATATATATATATATATATATATATATATATATATATATATATATATATATATATATATATATATATATATGCTTTTCACCACCACCCCCACCACCAACATCTCGCTACATATATCCTGGCATAGCCGAGCTAATCCACTGCCGATTGTTTCCCCAAGTTGTGGCCGCTATCCGAAAATTCACTTGCACAGTATATTTGAGCTTTGTATCTTGTTTAAGAGCTTGGTGTAAACCGCATGTTTAATATTTGAAAGATGCTTAGATTGTCAGACAGCACCGTGCAATTTAGGACAAGGCAAGTCGGAAGTCAAGCTGTCATACGATAAATCTAATCAGCCAAATTAGCAGGTTTTATGAATCACATAATATCCCCAGTTTGTAAAGAGTAAAATGCAAAGGCATTTGGTGATCTCGTTTTCTTGTGAGATTGGATTGATGATTTCCCATAAATTGGCCGTGCTCTTTTCCTTGCTTCGCGTGGGCGCGATTCATAACTTGTAAGCGATGTTAAAATAAAAAGGCAACAGCGATAAATGTTATTGCAACGCTCAGGAAGACACTCATTCAAAATGTTACTTGGCATATATGCAGTCTTCGCTCATTTCCGCTCACTAATTCTTCTGAATCGAAACATCCGGATCTACCTTCGTCTACTGGAAAAGTATTTATAGAAATAAATCATCGCGTTCAGTGACATACGCAGTAAGATTAATGTTTATAACTTCTATGGATGACTACGAAGAGACAAATCACAGGCGGAAAAATGTGTCTTGAAGACAATTAAGCTGTTTGCAAAGCAGAGTGGCAATAAAAAGATTCATGCCGCGAACCTATTGCTGCACTCAAAAATTTGCCTACAAATTCGTCACCATACATTGCTTTCTTGCCAGGTGTTATGTGTGGAAGAATTTGGGGAGGTGTCCGGCGAGCGTCAACAACTTCTGAGATTGGAGGTCTACATGGGTAATGAAATTAAATTGTTGCAGAAACAGCAATATATTTCTTTTCCGCAAGGATATACGCATTCAGTCAACATGAATACTTTTTCCCGACGTCTTCACTAATTAGCAATAAAGGGAATGAATGTGTCACATTTTCCCTCTGCAACGCTACAGCACAAGGCGGCACGGAAAATAAAGCAAGAAGTAAGTAAATAATAAATAAGGGCAGAAATAAAAAGAAAGAAAGAAAGACTGAAAGAAAGCTGGAGGTGAAGATGGGATGAAAAGAAGCAGCTAATGTTCAGTGCGCTGCCAGATTGTAGAAATATGAGCCACGTATCTGAGTAAAATCTTTTTAAAATTTCCCACCGCTCTATTACGGCTGCTTGAGCTGTTCTTTCACTTTTCTTACTTTCTGTTGAATAAGAGCGCTGAAATATGTGTGTTTCATGGAACTTATCATAAAGCAATGATGTTGCGCCTGTTTCTATGCAAAAAAAGCAAACAGCAAACTTTACTAGAAGCTTGAAGCACCTAGAAATATTGCCAAGTTTTACAAGCATGTTTTTCGTTATCGCGGCAATAAAGAAAACAAAACCATTTCTCCTTTTTATGTAAAATCATTGAGCGGCAGGGATACACGACTGCAAACCTCGCAACGAAACCTTTGCGACCTTAGCACAAAGCTTCTTGCCCATTTTCAGATCACGCTTTCGTGTGTGTGCACGGCAAAAAGGACGCACAAAAGATAACGCAGAGTGACAGAAATGTCACAACCAGGCGACAATCCGTGTTTGCATTATCTCCGCTTTCGCATTCCGTATGCTGCCCTCCAGGCAGATTTCTTGGATTGCCGCCTTAAGGGTTACTGGGTGACACGTTGAAGGTACCGTATGCGTGGCTTACCCGTTGTTTGATATATTTTGCCGTTGTCGGAAAAAATAAAGCCCCAAAGAGATTTCTGTTGTTTTAAAGAAAGTTGAGAGAAGCTCGACACATTTATGGCTTCCGAAATGACGTGAGGGGCTCGAGTCCTTGAGGCTCTTGAGAAATTAAAGTGTCCTCGAGAAGCTCCGCCACAACTATAGCAAGCCGACCGTTTCATAAAAAATTCTTTGTTGTGGACTAACACATTGAAACTTGGATATTCAAAGATTCAGAGGTTCTGGTTAGCCATCGGGGCCATCCTCTAAGCTAGCTAAGCTTGTCGCGTTGATTGATGCCTGGTTGTTAAGTACGCTGGTATTTAAGCGACTTCATGGTTTCTTAAGCCGATGTTCAGCTATGAAAAAACAGCTTTCTCATTGCAACTATCAGTTTAATTGTATGAACGGCGTGTTTTTAGGCCCGCGTCGGTCCAATGCTGAGGTGTCCGCAAAGGATGTTGACAACGTTCTCTATTTTTTACGATATACACTTTAACCACTTCACAAAAATAAGGGAACTAGATTTTTCCAGTATACAAATTTTGATACCTGTGAAGTTATTTGCTCGTTACTCTAGCTGTTATAACGTCACGAAAGAGCCATGAGCGGAGTACTGCATTGCTACTGCTTTCCATCAGTAGTTCTATGACTCCTGCTCTGTATTCCTGCACAGTAATAAGGAGGAAAATGTTTACTTGAGAGGGTAAAGCGTAAGTGCGGCAATATCCCAGCGTGCAGTGAAGTTTCTTCATTTGCAGTTGCATATACATGTAGTGCCACGTAACTCGGGCAAAGTGTTAAAAAAGCGATGCCAGCAGCACGGTGAAATGAATGGCATATTGGTCATCGTCGCGTGATGCTGCAGAGACTACTTTAAAACTCTAATTAATTATTCGGTTCATTGAAGTTGAATTATGCCATATTTTTAATATTTACTCTAGCGCCAAATGCGTACGTCAAGCTTTACAAGGTGTTCAGAAACAACCGGTCCTTTTTTTTTTTACCGCCCCCGAAATATGAAAATATATCTATTTAAAATAATCCGGCCATTGTGTCGTTAGTCACCGGACTTCATCATTGGCAGCATATCGCAGTTAATAGCAGCTAGGGGCAAGGCCCAGTTGCCTGCTGTTGACAGAGTGCTGCGAATCGTCTCGCCATTGGTTGCATATTACATCCATTTTCAGGCAATGTTGAGGTCCGGCCACCAGACACCTATCAGCCGAGTCGCTTTCCATAGACGTTTAAAAGCCGCCGGTATATCTGAGTGACCCCTGACTGGAGACTCATTTGACTGGAAGTACACAATGGAAAATTAACATCGTATAAAATACGGTCCAATGTGACTACCCTCTCGCACTACCGTATTACAAAGCTCTCCACCATACTTGAACGAGCAAAACTTGCGTGCCGACCATGTCTAAGCGAGCGGCCGCCGCTCATTTGAACGGGCTGCACAGTGAGACTGATAAAAACAACGGAGACACCTTGAACTACGCGACTTTACTCCTTTCTCTTTTGGCTTGTTGGCATGATGGCTCAATAAAAGCTTCGTGGGAAATGGCTTTCGGCGGTGTGCCTGTTACTAATCACGAAGTGAGGCGCATCCTTTACAAATTACGGGCGAATACGCTGACGCACATTAAAGAATATGCTGTTAGAAGTAGCGGCCACTCACATCGAGAAGCTGAGTGCGCTCGCTTCGTTCCTTGTAGGCGAGTTTGGCCGACCTACAATCTGTAGCACAAGTTCACTATCAGGTGGTTTTGTTTTTCTCACATTTCGCGGGCCTTAATTATTCTGGATAAAAAAGGGTTACGAAGTACATACTTCATCCAAAGAGGTCCTCTCTACAACTTAAGGAAACCCACATGCCTCTAAACAGAGTAATAAACATTTTGCACAAGTATTTTTAATTAATTGACATACGTAATTGTAAACAAAAACATCCTGGGCAGCGTCACCCGATAAGAGCCAGTATGTCGTTCGTTTCAATCACCTGCGGATCCCCGCTTTTTTTTTTTCAATCGTTGACTGAAGTTGTGGGGCACGCCTTGTATATATTACTAAACTGAACCCTTCAACAATCTGCCTGAAGGTACTATGATGCGATAATGGAGGAAAAAGTGGTGGCAGGGTTCTAACGTAGTCAAACCGAGAAGACATACGAAAGCATCTGTTTAGCCTCGTTGGCTCATGAGCAACACCTCTGGCGACGCTAATAGTTCAATAGTAGTATTAGTTGATGAAGATAATGATGTCCAATGCACATTCCGAGATTGTGCTGCAGTTTAACACGAGGCGCGAAAGCCCGCAGCGATAGCATAGTGCTCTCATGCACAGGCCTGAGAAGCTCATCTGTTCGCACCACCACGGGTTCAACACGTAGTCGCGGAAATATATATCTTATTTATATTGTCCTTTAGCTTCACAAGGACAATTTCAGGTCAGACTTTAGCGGTGAAACGGCTATTAGAGATTTGGCCACGTACAGTTTTCGAAAAAAAAACAGACTGACTCAGATGCCTTTAAAGCCATGGCAGTTTCGCGCCTGAGACCTTATTTCCTAATACTACACAGCACATATATTAAGTTCAGTGGCCACCTAATGTTTAAAAGCACAGTTATACACACTATTTTTACTCTATTTGCACTCATTGCCGCAGGGATATGAGCAGGGGGCTCATGGCATTACGCTGGTCTTGCCGGAGTCGAGTACATAGGAGGCATGTCATGGGCTCGGGTTAGCAGGAGAGTACTTATGCTAACGAATATTCAGGACGATACAAAATGTCGCAATACAACAATGTTGAAAGAAAATGTCTTTGTTGAAATCTCCTAGTGTTAGAACTACGAACAGGCTTGCTTAACGGTATAGCTATAATCTTTCTTTCGGTTCGAAACATTCATTTGGCTATTTCGGTCACCGCCTAGAAAAACAAAACACTTTGTTTAACCGAAACTACTATATACTGCTGTAAGGCAGTAAGTCGGGCTAGTTAGATTTTATTCACGTTGGGTGTAGTGCAAAACTAGAGGACCCAACAAAACGGGACTTACGACACTAACGCTTGTCTTTGGCGTTGTATCCATCAAGAATGTACTGCTTGCTTTCCCGAAGCAGGCTGTGCAAAATGTGATGATATACATGTAAATGCCTTTTTTGTTCGCTGCTCTGTTTTTATTGATACCTTAAATAGTGTACGCAAAGTTGAAAAGAGTATTGAACTCTATCAACATAACGCAGGAGGAGTCAAATTTACTACGTTTGACGACTTACTACCTTACTCTGACGTGTCTACGTGTTTTTTTCGCGTTTGAACTCAAGATTGTTTATCACGGATTAAACAGCTCAAACCTAGTTCACGCCGACAATAGAGGAATGATAAGCAAGTAAATGGCTGCGGCGAGTCAGCCAAATGTCCTTCTTGCACGGACGTCTACTTCCGCCTTTTACAAGTACCAAGTGCTGCGTATGCTATTCAAAGAGCTGATATTTCGTGCGGATGTAGTTCCCCTGCTTATATATAGAAAAAGTAGCGTGTATGCTCCTCAGTGCGATGTACTGCCGGGGGCGCAGCCCGCACATTTTCGCTAAGCCTGTTAAAAGGCCGGCTCTGTATTAAAGTAATCCTGCCTATTCAGGTGAGACATCTTATTTCCTTGTTTCTTTTTTTTTTCAGCAGTCTCACGCCCGTGGACACGTAGTATTATAATAAGCTGAATTATTAAAAATCAAATCCGTTAACGTTGGTAGCTTCACTTTCGCCAGGAAGCTTTTGAAATAGGACACTGTATCGTGCGTAGTCTAAAATGTTAGCATTGCGCATTCCAGAAATCATCGATTCTGGGCCACCAAAAATGTATCAATGCCGGGGCTAATTTTCGCTCCGGATAGCAGGAGAGCTGTTTAAGGAGAGCGAGCATTTATGGGAAAAGGAGGGAAGCAATTGGCTTTATTCGGCATGACTGTACCGCACCCATGCAGCGGGAAAGTAATGAGGCTGTAGTTTACACTCTCCGTTAGACTGTAGCAGCTAAAGGTCACACTCGCATCGTCAAGATGAACTAAGAGAACTGCTCCGATGGATGCCATCGTTTCTCTCATGTGAAACAAGTGGCTGCTATAGATAATTATTTCTTCTGCAGTTGTCTTACCTCTCCCAGATTGGTTCCTTACAGATGGAGATTTTGAAAGAGTCCGCCTAGAAAAACATTGCATTTCTTGTCCGCTTGTCACTGAATGAAGCTGCCAATCTATCGAATTATATTATTAACAGTTATGAATAGGTAGTCAGAAGCATAGTGAATTAGAATATGGTCGTTGGTGTCAGCTCTCTTAACCCAAACTGCCCAATCCGACGCCTGTCTCGCCACGACATCATACTTCAGCTAACTATAAGCTAACTGACTGCGAAGCAACGGCGAAAGCCAGGCATCTTTTACTCTTCCTTTTCTTAGGTGTACTAAAAGCACAAGGATTGTGTTAGGGATACCACGTACTTTTACTAAAAGTCCCTTCTAAATATTCGTCTCAATCTGTCTTCATAAATTCCAGCTTTACATTCTGGTACTCAATCCCATTCTTATGTAGGAGGTCTTAGAGGCGTTCTTTGTCAGCCCGGCCCTTTGCCAGCTGCGCCCAACGTATGCCCCCAAAATCCTTAATCTCCTCTGCCCACGTGATTATGCCATCCGCTCCTACGCTTGCCATCTCTTGGAATCTTCCGATGGCAGTTTGTCCGGAGCCAGTGGTTCTTAGCACCCTCCGCTGCGTCAAAGGTCTGACCGCTGCCTTGGTATGTTGCTCCGCAGCCGCTGGAGACTGAGGGCCGAGGGTTAATTGGTGTGTTCATAGAAGGTTGTGGCCGAGTACTGCACCACGATGGCCAAATCTGGTTCTCGTGAGAGAGTGTGCTGTTGGTTCACCAGTATAGCGAACAGTAAATGGTTAACTGTCGAATAAATAATTATTTGCGCCAGCAGTGCACATCACACTTTAGGTGGGAGCTGTACGGTCTTCTCTACTGCCTGGTGGCAGCTTCATAAGACTATTGTGGTTTTCAAGCTAAGAGAGCAATGAAATCAACGCATGTTGTTTGTTGAGCAGACTCGAAACAACACAGCAGTTTACAATTGGTAGTGAGGTGTTCAAAGTGGCAAGCGAATGCGTCTACGTAGGTCAAGAAGTGACTGCAGATCCGAATCACGAGAGCGAATTAACTAGAAGAATAAGAATGAGGTGGTGCGCATTTTGCTCGTTCTCTGAGATCATGAATGGCAGTTTGCCGATATCCGTGATGTGTGACGTATACAACAGCTGTATTTTGCCGGTAGTTATCCATTAGGCAGAAACATGAAGGCTAACAAAAAAAGTTCACGAAGAAAAGGCTAACGAAGAAACTTATGTCGAGGGCAGCGCAGCGAGCTATGGAAAGAAAAAGTCTACTTGTAACGTAAGAGACAGGCGGAGGGCAGAGTGGGTTAGGAATAAAACACGAGTTGATGACATCTTAGTCGAAACTAAGAGCTAGAACTGGGCTTGGGCAAGGCAGTTAATGTAAAAGCAAGATAACCGATGGTCCTTAAGTGCAACAGGCTGGATTACAACGGAAGAGAAGCGTAGCAGATGGCGGAAGAAAGTTAAGTGGGCGGATGAGATTAAGTAGTGCGAGGGGATAGGGTGGCCACAGCTGACACAGCACAGGATCAAGTGGAGATATGGGAGAGGCCTTTGTCTTACAGCGGGTGTAGTTGGGATTATGGTGATGATGATTATATGAACAGGGGTTGAAGACGGCGGTATCCGGTTTCTAGATTTTCACACTACCAGTTCTGCCTTTATTTTTCAATACGTTTGATCCGAAGGCTGAGTGTGCCGAACATTTTTGCTGCCCACAGAGGTAGCAGCAGACAGCGCATCGATTAGTGTGGTCCACGCCTAGGCCCGACGGTGAAGAATCGATATTCTGCAACCAAGTACCAGAAATCGAGAAGTTTGAGCGAGGAAAGCTCGTCTTCTCGCGGTGGTGACGATGGTTGCTATTTTTTGTCATTGATTAGAGGATGTGTAAGATCAGTCGATGTAAGCCGGAATTTTGAGATCTGTTAAGCAGCAGGTAATTTTCGCTGTGCAGACTTTATACAGAAAAAGAGTTGAGCTATATCGTATTGCCTAGTTACCATTGGTGAAGAGTAAAAAACAGACTGAAGTGTGCGCCTAGGTGCGCAGCTATATTTGCGCACAGTGGCCGGTAGGCGAGGGAGCAGCGGCTTTGTCAGTCAGAGACGGTGGGCTGCCAAAAGCCGCACAGCCAGCTCTGACCAATGATCTCCTTAGGCAAGCTGACAGTGCTGGGTAATGTGAACGCCAACATTGAATATATCCCACTTGGGACTTTCGCATGAAAAGAAATGTACACAGGCGCGACCGTAATACCTGAAGCGAATTCGCTTCGACGTTTCCTTTACCGGCTACTTTCTTCATACAATTGGCGTGCGCAGCAGCCTTCTGTGCCCTACATGTTGTATGCGAAAAGACAAGAACAAGTGGTCTGATGTGGCGAGAATTTTAATCCACAGCACGAGATATTACAACGCACTTTAGGACTCCGCCAGGACGGAGTCCTGTGCCTGGAGCATGTTTTCAGACCATGGTGTGAGGCGGCCTCGGCTGCGCGTCGGACAAAAGCCCTACTAAGTTATCTTAAAGAGAAGGCTTTGATACACAGCTTTCAAAATTTTGTGTGTTTGTGAGTGCGCGAGTTTTGTGTGCGACTGATTTCCGTGTAACATTTTGTTTCCTTAGCTCCCCTAGAGAGTCGCAAGCTAGTTTAACTACCAGTCACACCTGATCATTAAAATTTCTCCACCTTTTTGTCCCTCTGAGCCGACTCCTTCCGAAAGCTCCAAATTGGCGACAAAGGAGTAATTTTGAATATGAAATGGCAAATTTTGTACTGCTAATAAGGAAGCAAGTTGCCAAACGTCATTTCAACCATCGTTAACAACCGACCATTCTCAGTAAGAACATGCAAATAAGGCTCAGATGCAGTTCACCAAATGGTTACAAAGACGATAATAGAGTCATTAGTGCGCGCACGAACGAAGACCGAGCAGGTAATTACGAAGTTTACAGCAGTTTTCCAGGGAGACGAACGGAAGCGTTATCTGCAGATTCTCTTTTTTATTAACCCTATCTGACAGAGCTGAGAATAAAACTTGTCGGATGTAAAAGCAAATGGACTTGTTCGAGCTTTCTCGCCAATCTGCTTGTATTTTGCCGCTGTTGTCTTTGGATGAATCAACTCATTCGCTGATAACTCTGCAGTTCCTGTAGCTCTTCTTACAGCCGAGAGGAAATACATTAGCAAAAGGAAGTTGGTTGGAAACAGCAGTGGTAATGAAAGTGCCACGCTTGTGTAACTGCAAAGTGGAAAGATTTTTATAAATATTAAAGAGAAGCTAGTTGTTCTGAGACGAGCTCTGGGAGAGTAAGATCGCTTAACTATGCCTTTGAAACAATCTCAGAAAGAACTGTCCGTTCTTATTAGTGACGTAAATTGTAATCGTTAAGGTACCATATATTTTCTGTTTTCTCTCGCAGGCCTCTTTCTAGGAAGCCGACTGTGCTGATTACTTCAGGCGACATTTCGATAGCACTAATAAAGATCTCATCATATGTTTAGTTGCAGTGCTTTCAGTTCGTACCCAATGACAGTGTAATAGTACTAAGAAATATTTATATTTTGGTTATTGTTATACCTGCCTCAGACACTACAGTACAGGATGCATTTAAAGAGAAGTAAAGATCACACGAACTTCAGATAAATCTCGACTGATGATAGCAGCTTTCTAACCAGTTTGTAGATTTTTTGGGTCGTTTTGGTTCACTGGTAAACTACACGTTGTCACCAGGGGAATCTTCATCCCTCTAAGAAACGCGCACGAAGTGAGAGCGTTTCAGCATCATAACTAAATATGCATTTTGCTCGAAATAAAGCGCGTCCATAACTTTTTAAAACTTATTCGAGAACCTATTCGATGGACGTTCTAATTTGTTTTTGTAATCGGCACAATTGCCTCGGATCAAGTATCAAACAATTGCAGCTGCGACAAACTACGCATCACACTCTATCAGCGCAGTAATGTTAAGCTTAAAAAAGCGGGCGAGAGATATTGAAACAGATGAGAGGCTGAGTGATTGTACTGGTGACTGTAACGCCGGCGCTGAACAAGACTTCACCAACATCAAACAGTTCTTTGCCGCTTGTAGTCTACTTGTTCAACTAAAATGTGATTCTCTAACCTTTGTCATAGTTCCCAATTAAACGCAGCTGTTGATTTCGTCTTGATATGAATCGTCGCTGGTACTTGGCAGCTATCGCCAACATTTCTACTCACCACGGTGGCACAGTGGCTGTGGCGCTAGGCTGCTGATTTCAATGTCGCAGGTTCGATCCCAGGCGTAGCAGCTGCTTATCAATACTCTCCAGTACGGCATTCCTGATAGTACATGCATCACTTCGGTGCGTTAGACCTAACAATTTAAAACCTCAATTTAAAAGAAGTTTGTTGTGCCTGAGCACTGTTACAGCTTCTTCGGCTGTGAAGTGGGGACAATCTTCATGTCTGTGTAGCGCTTCGAGCGTCTTCTCGACGGTTCAGAATTTAAAATCTTTACTAACCTCGAGCCCTTGTCGTACGCCCTTAACGTAAAGCAACAATTACCATTCCTCCCGCGATCACATAGATGGGCAAAATTTATAAATTCATCATTGTATTTTGCATGGTAGTGGATGAACAATGGTGTTACTGACGAAATTTTTTCTGCTGCGGCTTCTGATGACAATTCGACCACTTCGCCGCCCTGCCTTCTGCATAGCGTTATGATGATATGCTGTGACAGCCTGACAGACAAGAGAACTTCAGGCTTGTGTTCTGTCGCTATATTGTGTTTGGCGGCAATGTTGTGACTTGCGATGCGTTGTCCGATTGTTCTTGGCCCTAATAACTTGGGTCATATAAACAGAAAATATTTGATGTCATAAATTTTATGCCCCGTGTCGGCATTCATGCACTCCAGTTACTCATCTTTTCTCGTTACCTGTGACCTCTTATCAGCACTGAGCTTCATCGCTGGTCGTGCCCCTGCCTTGAATTTGAGCGGGCCAAAGTTCACCGCCGCACTATGCGTCTTCTCGGCACAATCGTGCCCATCTTTTGACTGCCTAAAGAGGAGTAATCCAAGGTGGAATCGCTAGTTGCAATTGAGCAGCCGGTCATCAAAAATTAGTCCTCTTAAACCACGGTCCCGCAGGGTGCACTGAAGCGTCTCCATTGAATTAAGATACTGGCTCTCGTTCGGTTTCATATATCCTTGACGTTTGCTGCTGCATGAAACCCGAACTTAATACTAGCACTGAGATGAATGCATTAGTGCTATTTGGAACTTTGCTCAAGAGTGTTCATTTAGGAATACATCAAGGTTTATATGCCGTTCTCTCTTTAGATGTGAATATCAACGAAAAGGCATAAAAGGCATACTGCGAAAGCGACTGCAAGCTCTGAAAACTTATTTGTTGAGCGTGTTTCTTCGCGGACTTTTTTGCTTAAAATATCAGTTAATATTCCCTGAGGATGTGTCTTTTTGAGCCGCTTATCATACGTTGTCAAAATAAGCAACGGCTATCATTTTTGGAAAAGAATTCAGTGAAGTCAGAAAGAAAGCTGCAAAAAACCAGTGGAATTTAGGTGTCACCGATTGGCGATTTTTCTTAAATAAGTTTGAAACACATCCTATTGAACGCTTACAGTTAATGGAAATTTTATAAAAATGAAGCGAAAGTGTGTACGTTTCTATCTAACTTAGTTGACAATTGATTTATTAAAGTTTTTTCTTATTGGTCGAGCTCAGTCCTTTTTTCGTTCTCTTGAACACGACCAATAACAAAACGATGTCTAGAAACAACCGGATAGAACCAAGGATTTTCAGACACCACTACAGCCATAGACGAGCAAAATGCGTAAATCGTGGCCGTCTTCTTCTCTAATCCTAGCCATTTAGAAAAGAAGCCGTGCACTTTTGTCGCAGATATATTATCTCTAGTCAACGGCCGCCGATCGGCTCAACCCCCTTTTGTTTATGTCCTCATCCTTTTTCCAGATATTCCCGAGACGCCATATGCTTGTCATTGAGATCCGGAATTAAACGCAGAGGCGTGAAATAAAAGGAAAAAAAACTTGAGGGTCTTCAAAACATGGGGGGCCTTTTAACCGGTTCCATGGTCCTTACTTGGTGTGCATGACTCATCACCTGCTGCTATGTTCCAGTACTATCTATTTTATTGAATAAAATTTTAGTAATCGGACCAACTAATCCACCTTATTATATACAATAATTGCCACAAATCCACCAGCAATTTATTTACTAAAATGGGCCAACTTGCAATGTTTTGGACGCCCTTTTGGAAACTTGAGGGGGCTTGCCAACTACCAAATTGTGGGGCCTTGAAATTTTAATATTTGCCGGTGCCCTATGACTTGTTGAATTGTGGTCAGGTGTTGTGGTGAGGCCTAGGTTCTCTCGACCAATCGTGAAATTTCATGACAAAAAGGCCGGAAATTTTTTGTAAGAAAACAATCTAAATTTTATCGCATCAAAAAATAAAAATAACTCCTAAAAACTAAGAAAAAAGAGAGGATAAAAACTGAATACGTTAATGGGCTTGTGAAATTGGGAATACTTATTAAGGAATTGGCCCTTAACAGATTCTCGAAGCACGTGTGTCATTACTTATATTCGGCGAGCTTAGAGCCCAGCGTAGAGTTGCGTACAGGTCGTGAATTTACCGCAAGTGCGCCTTACTATAACACACAATTCCTGCTTCCGCAATTTATGGTTCGCCAGTATGATCCTGATAGAGGTGCTATTAAAGAAACTATTTTTTTTTTTGCTTCTACCTAAGAAATTTCTTCATACAGGCATACCTTTGGCGTCGTTTGATATCTTATAAATGCGCTTCACTGTTAAGGGCCAACTCTCTAGCTAAAAAGCACCTCTGAATAACTATCCTGCCGAACATGAAGTGATCGCTTTCTGTGTCACCTTGGAATAAAATTTGGATGTTTTTTAAAATAGTTTAATCACTGATTTGAATCAATCGTAAGTTCTAAAAGAGACACTGCACTCTGTAAGATTTAAAAATAAACATGAGCACAAAGTGCAGCACAAAAAAAAAACCACAGGATGGTTACGACTGTTTAATGCAAGGTACAGCGATAGCTGTGTAGGCATTTAGTTTTGGAAGTCGGCTGTTCCAAACAGAGCCACCGTAGGCGTATGCGACTTTGGTTGACCGAGACATAAGGTGACATCAGTCGACGTAACACAGACACACAGCATTAATAAAGGCATTAACACATCCTACGTGGTCTCATGCGGAATGATAACCATTCCCGAGTCGCCATGGTAACCAGTGGGTGCGTTGCATGATAACCATGGTAACGCACCCACCGGTTACGCCGACGGCGACGCGCACGCGACGGACGAGCGGCTAACTGCTAACGCTGTAAAAGATTGGTGATTTGTTTTCTGGATAGATAGATTGAGGGCGAAAATTATTCCCCAAGTTTATGTTCTGTGCGCATATTTTACAGTTGCGGAGAGAATATTATGGGCACGGTTCGTCCTTCAAACTTTTAATTCACTGTGCGTAGCACAAGTAAATAATGTTCGTTGCCTTTGGGCTAGCACGCAAACAAACATTACTTCCATATATACACCAAACGTCCATTACTTTGGCTATGGGATGCGTCATGAGACTTCAACCGCTGGAGCGGTAATTACACAGCTATCACAAAGCGCAATTAGAAAATATATAGGAGGATCTTGACACATCGCCACAAAAAAAAAAATCTTAATTAAGCCTAGTGCAAGGAATTTAGGGCATTTAAGCAATGTAACTTAGCAGTTTTGGTAAAACCAAAAAATCTCTTTCCGGAAAGAGGCCACATTTAATATTTTCTCAATGCCTGCAAAGGTGAACAGTTCACTTGACCGCACTTCATGGTAGGTTAAAGTCTCTTGTTACTTTTATTCAGCACTACCTTACTCACTTCTGCAGACAAGAGGCAAGAATTACTGCTAGGTTACCCGAAATTTCAATTGGGTACTCAGCCCTTTCGAGACACCGAAATATTATATTAATATTGGACTATACTCGTTGCTCTTAGCATCGGAAGACTCATTGATAACTTCGCCGCTTCATGCAAAAGAAGAAGAAAAAGTAGCAGCGACAGCGCCAGGCCCTAGGCACTGGCTTTCTTTGCGTTGAAGAAAAATGATGTGTGAAGTTCATTTTTCTATCAGCAATGGAACTGATCGACCAGCGGAACTATATGAAGCTTGCTGGAAGGAGAGAACAGGAAGCACTGCGCCGGTTTTTTCGTAATGTCTGTGGGTGGCAGTCTCATCTGTATGATAATTTTGAAAAAAGCCTTGAGACGCCGCTGTCACACTGATATCGACACTTCTGGGTCCCTGTGTGCTCACTAAAACCAAAAATACTGAAAAACAAGGTTTGGAATAGCAGTATTTTTAAGCTATTTTCTTTGGTTTGCACACTATCATCCAGCGCAGTTTTGAGAGTTTTTCATCATAATTTGATTATTTTCAGCAACAGTTATACCCTGAAATCCTGATGGGTGCATAGTTACAAGCTGGTCTGAGGGATTAAGCCTGCATGGGGTGAATAAGATTTGGCTCAAAATAATCTCACTTGCCTGTATTTTCGAAGCATTTTCATACCAATTGCGTTCGACAAACCTGATGTACGCTTCCATTTATTGCCAAGGTTTTACTCAGAAACACTCAGAAGACTGTCAATCATTGCTACAGTGAATTGAACTTGTCAGCAAAGCATCACCCAAACCTGCACAAACTCTCATTCTTCTGCAACATTATGATATCAGTTGTAGATGATTTAAGTACATGGACACTCGTGACTCGAGTTACTTACTGCTCCGAAGGGTACAGACTAAAATGATCTATCTGCTGATGCGAGAGTGGACTTAATGTCTTGATTAGGAACTTTTGTTTTATTCTTACGAGGTTCTTATCACTAACACGTAGGTTAATGCAATGTGGTATTTGTGGCGTTCTTTTTGTTGTTTACAAAGAAACGACTATTTGTTTAAAGTAAGAATACCTGCCAAACGAATGAACGTTTACGAAAGTAATAAATAAAGCACTTATAAGAGACGCATTCAATCCGCAACTCTTGGTAAAGTGGACAATACCTCTCTTGGAAGGGCCTACGAGGTACAAATTTCCCACACACATTTTAACTCGATAGCGTATACTGGCGCAAACGTAACGTGGTGGGCTCGATGAACAGACGAACAGAGCGTATCTACATTATTTAGGGGAAAGAATATTTTGATACCGCCGTGCAGTGAGTGTAGTGAATGGAAAAACGCTATTACTTGTTGACAACTCAAAAGAGAGTAGAAATGTGATTCTAGAAAAGGAATAGCATAGCCACGGCACGTCAGACATATAGAAAGTCCACTGAAGTTCCCAGAAAGGGAAGTACCAGAGTTCGACTTCTCGGCACTGCTTGAAGTAAGCAAAGCAAAGTTTGAAGCTAGGAAGGGGATGCAACGGGGATATCTCGAAAGAACGGATGTAATCTCGGTGCGTTCGAGGGGAGTGGATGCTGTGAGAGATATAATTCGATTGAAGAAAGTGGAGGCTGCACTGCTTGTTTCCCATTCGTCAGAAGACCCCTACCAAGTCAAAAGATGGAGTCAGGTTGTTCCTACGAGAAAGGCCCAAAAAACAAGGATGACCGACCTGTAGAGATTAAAAGCGAATATAGAGTGCCCAAGTAACAGGCAATGGGAGGCTCTAGTGGAGGAAAGTGGGGCTAGGGCAACTGCTAGAGCACCCATATTGGCCCCTGTGGAGAATGAATGGGCCAGCCCAAATTGAGCTTGCCCCTGTTGATTCTACATGGGTCGCAAAGCGCTGTTGCTACGGCTACCTCATGCCGCATTCCTACATTAAGCTCACATCGTTTCCTTGTCGGCAAATTGCGGGGAGATGAAACATCAATATGGGCTCTATGCTCGAAAACGTCTGCTAGCCCAAATGGGGCTGCCCAAGCGAAACCGCTGTAGGCCCCACATAGGCAGTGCAGGGGCTGGGAAACTGGTATGCTCAACTGCTGCCCACATCGGTCTCTTGTAGTGTAGTACATAAGGGCATATGTAACCTTATTGTGGGCTCTGTGCTCAGAAAACCTCTACTAGCCCAAATGGGGCTGCCCACATGAAACCACTGTAGGTCCCACATATGACGTGCCGGGGATGGTAAACTCGTGTGCCCAAGTGCTGCCCACGTGGCTCCTCCGTAGGGTACGTGAAGGCATACGCAGCTTCAACGCTGACTAGCTGGCTAGCTGCCTGTGGCTGACTGACTGACTCTAGCTGACTGACTGACTGGCTGACGGACTCACTGAGTGACTCACTGACTGACTTGCTGGCTGAATAAGTGAAGGTCTGTCTTTCTCGCATACGTCGATGTATCGTACATCCAGTGTTACGCCTCGATTAGGCTTCCATTATTTAAAAAGAGGTGAAGCAGTCAGTTGTTGTAAAGTTATATGATAACAAAGGTATTATATCTAGATGGAATTCGAGACTAGCGGTACTACCTGAAGAGAAGGCCGGAGTGCTCAGCCTCAATAGAATGGTGCCCGATGATGCGCTGTACGGTAGTGAGCACTTAATGGCCAACGGCGCAACGCCGTAAATATGCCGAAATTCCTACTGCAGCATCCAGTTTCGAGCAACACAGCCTGAAGTTAGCGTCAGAATTTTATACCGTCCGATCAAACCATCATGAAGCCTGAGAATGCGAATATCATGAAAAATAAAACATTTAGGCTGGCGTCCTCTAAAAGAAATCTAGGAAGAACTTTTATTGTTCAGGAAACTTCTTTGCTCAAGGCCGCTCACACGAAAGAAGAAAAAGTGATAAAAAGAGCGTAGAACCACCAGCTGCGCTAATGGTTCAAGTCTCTTAAGAAAGCTGTTTTTTCCTTATCCATCCCTGAGTGGCTTGTTAACATTGAATGCGTGGCTGCAAATCTGCACAGTTGCAAATCTGCTCGTTTCCTACTGGCGCCACTCGCCACTCGTAGCGTCTTTTAAGTGAACGCATTTCTGTAATGGCTGCTTCTGGCTGTTGTGCTTTCCGGCACAAACTCTTTTACTGTTATTATATATCCACGCCATTTCCTTTTAGATTACGAAAACTTTTCTCTTGGGCGAGAGAATGCGTGTTTGTTGTTAGCCCCTTAAATATTTACAATGGTTTCCCTGTAGTAACATCTTCCTTTTCGCGTCAGCCCTGAAAGAAGGCAAAAAAATAAAAAAATAGCTAGAATGACACTGCCGCTCAAAGCCCATAAAAGCTGAAGCCATAACTGAATCACAGGGAGCGGGACGCGAAGAACGAGAGCGATTCGCGGTAGAAGCGAAAAAACCTGCGGCAGGTGCAGGCTTTGTAGCGTACAAAATTCTAACTTTAAGGCTGCGTCATATCCTTCACAGAAGTATATCTTGAGTACATGAACAGAGAGCCGAAATTATAGAGGCATGGAAACCATATTTCTGTTGCTTCGAGCTGTGCCCACAGCTCTGTGTATAGCCAGTACGCTCTACTGCGGTGAAAATACGATCGTGGCTCCTGGAATTCTGCGTCTCCGATTTGAGGGTATACGGATAGCCTTTAAATTATCACTGTCTCCCGCGGAGACAGAGATGCATAGTGGGCAGATAGCGCTTAATTGATACAGTACACACGGAACATGCACAGAACTTCACAGCCACAAACCGTCCAGTTTCCACGGATTTATTGCGTAGGATACGGCAATAAAATCAGTTGCAAACACTCGTTTCGCCTATGTGCCGATCTGTGCATGTGCCATGTTGTGTAATTTGTCAAGTTATTCAGTTATTTGAAATTTTGCAGCTATTGTGGCTAAAACACGAGAGAGGAAGGTTCAAGACGTTTCTAGCACCGACATGCCTGACCGGTATGTTCACTGCCTTTGCTTGTTCCTCATTTTCAACAAGTGGTAGCCAAGAGCTTTTTTTTTCTTGTTTTTCGTTATTGTAAAGATCCTTGCTTGTTAGAGCTGTAATGTGCATGGTATATCAGTAAGACACATCGCCCTGTGAACTCTACTATTATCTTCCCAGTGCTATACCTACATCCTATATGGCATAGCTTCCTACTGCCTTGTAGCCCGCCAGCGGAGTGAACAGCTCATTAATCTTACAACCAATTCCCCGTCTTCACGGAGACTTTCAACGGCCTAGGTATTATGCGTACATGTATGCGCGTCCACCGGTCTGACCTTCAACTTTTGCTCCAATTAAGAAGCTGTAACAAAATTAAAACAAAAAATAGCGCAATAAGCATCTCTTCTTTTTCTCTCTTTCTGGATTTAAGGGCAGCTTGTTCACGCTGCGTATCGTCAAGAAGACGCAGAAAGATCAGGGCGAATTTTCAAAATATTAGAGGGAAAATCAAACACACTGCCATTAATTAAAACTGTGTATGCACTATTATGGACATATCTGGTCTCTTAAAGCAAAATATCTCTTGCCGTCCTTCCAGCTAGCGGATATGAACACAATACTTAGCGATATTTTAAAACATCTGACAAATTCCATGCGGCATCAAATGAACATTACTGTTTATTGAAGTCGAGAGTTGGACGAAAACTCGTCTGGTCGGGGACGATCATAATAAAACTTAAAAGGAGGACGCCGACCAAAAGTAAAAAAAACACAAACAAACAAAAAAAACAACAAAATGACGTTTCGGCTCCCGTACGGGAGCCTTGTTCACAATGACACGTACTGACGGATGCTTGTAACGATGGGTTGGCCGTACGCCCGGCGAAGGTTGATGAACAAGGCTGTGAACAAGATTGTGAACAAGGCTCCCGTACGGGAGCCGAAACGTCATTTTGTTTTTTGTTTGTTTCTTTGTTTTTTACTTTTGGTCGGCGTCCTCCTTTGAAGTTTTATTATTACTGTTTATTGCTGCATAAATGTTTTGAAAACCCTTCCAAAAGAATAATAGAGCTGTAGCTTTCTCGCAGTGCTTCAACGGCTAAAGTGAAATGAAACAATAGTGTCTAACAAAATTTGTTGTCACACATCATATCTGAGTGAAGAAATCAAAGTCAGTTCATTTCCTTCTCTACATAATATCTGCGCCACCAATCAAAGCGATGGCCCGGTCGTTAGAGCATCTGCCTCTCATGCGGGAGGTGCGGGGTTCGATCCCCAATGCAGCCGGGTACCCACCGGTGATACAAAGGGTGATACCTTTATCCTGCCTGGTGCTCGGCTTCTCTAGGATGGAATGCTTATGAATTGGGTGTCCGACCACAGCTTGAGTAAAACAAAAAAAACCTTGTGCCACGGCGCTCTTTGGTTACAGACGCCCTTGCGCCATAAACATTCATCATCTCGAACCGTGTGAGTGCAATAGTGAAGCTAAAGGAACCATTAAAATATTTCTTCGTACCCATGAACAATAAAAACTACAAGCAGATGGTATTATAGTTATAAATGAAAAATATATTTAGGATTAGCCGAAAAGCATCTCTGGAGTGTTGTTTAGAAGTGGTTTTGTGTTCACACTACTTTCGCTGAAGACGGCCAGATGCCTATATGAAGTTTAAACTAAACCTTTTATTAAATTGTTGCTGTTTATTAGCAATCAGAGCAAATGTGGACCGCATGCTGCTCATTTGACACTCCCCATTAGCCCTTAAGTACGCCAGTTGCGAAGGCATAAAAAATATCAGTATTTATTGAACAGTTCGCGTTGCGCTCAGTTACCAGCTGTTCATACAGATTGTACACTGTCCACTGTAATATTAAAGAAGTTGCACTCCCGAGGAGCATTTCATGTGAAATTAACTCAGGCTGCAGAAGTTTTAAGACGAACTGAAGCGGTTGACTGCAAGGAGTAATACCATCGTAGCTACAATACGTTCTGCAAATTCGTTTTTGGCTTCCATAGCTACAGCGCTCCGTTGTGTATTTCGTTCCTTGTTCCATCAAATGCACTCTAGTTATGAACATATTAACTAGGAGCAGGAGTGTAGCTAGTTATTCTGTGTTTTTTTGTTTAAAAAAAGACAATAAAAGAGCAGAGAAGCCATAAATTCTTAAAAAAATAATGGTGCCTTGAATAGAAAAGCAACGTTTATCCGGCACTCGATTCCTTATTACATACTAGGCTGATTTAGTCAAATACTAAACGGGGAAGATCTAAGAAATGCTGTAACAGGACCGATCGCATGAAACACTGTTTCTTGAAGAGAATATATGTTTACGGGCTCTCAGTGTCCCTTTTATATGAAGGCCAATGAGGGTGCTAGCGAATTTTGGAAAGCTTTCCCAGCCTCATCTTTGTGAAGAAAGAAAAACTAATTTTACTGAAACATGTCATTCGAGTGCTGTCTCAGCAACGAAGTAAAGAGATTCAGAGGTAATAAGCACGTATACAAAAATTGGTATTAATGAAAATTGGGGCAAAGCCAGTGTTTCTATAAAAATTACATTCATAAAACTTGGCCAAAATGCAGGATTGGGAGAACTGTACGGTACACCAAATTCAGGGGCAGGAAGCACAGCGCGGCGTGCGAGTGTTCAAAAGTAGGTTTCCTGTTTCCACGACAACGCAAAACGACTAACGTCTCAATTTATTAAATTATAAAGTCACTGAAAGTCAGCTGTCAGCTAGATGTTTTTTTAATTTCCGCGTGCCTCGAAGTTATTAAACCCATGCAGGACTATGGCGCTATTGCTTCCCCATGAATGATGTTTTCTTATATTTCTGGTCTGTTTACTGCAAATCTGATATGCAAATCTGCAGATCTGCTGCTCGCACCACTCATCTGCCCTCCTTGTAACCAGAGTTTACAGTCATAGAGCGCTGTGCAGATTGTTGAAAACAAAAATTGTAAAGGTGTGGTAAAGCCTCGTTTCCAGCTGCTGATGTCAAAAAGGCAAGAAGTGTTGAAAGAAGGTCGCATAGACAGTTTTCCGGTTCTTACGTTGCGCCTCTAGCAAGTAGATGTAAGGGAAACTTGACGCTACCTCAGCGACAGCCATACTTCCGACGGAGAGCCCCTTCATCATGCATCTATCGATCAGTGTCACGGAAGCGAATAGACTTGATTATTATTTTTTCGGCCTACATAACTGACCGCAAAACTTCCCAAGTGACCCGACACGACACAGAAAACAAACTTACTTCTGTGGGTGCCATGTGCGCCCTGAAACTGATGTATATATGTATACATGTTCCAAGAAAAAGTTTCACGCTAGAGCGTTAGGCCCATCTCCTGATTTAGAGGAGGGCAAGAGTTCTGTTTATTGACGGTATGCTTCATTCATGTGCTGATATTGCTCAAAAATGCTTGAATAACACTGCATAGACACAGGCTTGGGATGCAGCAGTCATTTGGCGATCGATGGGTCAGAGTCAAATACATGCACACTAATCACTGATGAATAGACCTCATTCTCCAGGTGAAAAAAGGTTACTATAAGTCAACCTTAACTAAATAACGTCACCGTTGTCAGACGTAAACGACTGCTGTGGAGAACTATGTCTTACGCAAGAGATTAAAGTGCTGTATATATTACAACATAACTAAAATAAGAACAGAAGCCTGCGAAATATGTTTTTTTTTTCTGGTGGGCAACAGAAAGGTCATGCATATCCTCGTATGCATATTGTTTGTTCATCTTGACTGTTGGAATATAAACAACATAAGGCAGCACTTCCTGTCTTCATGAGATGTCAGATATTGAGAATCCTGAAAAGTATTTTTAGGGACAAAGATACATGAACCCGGCGTGACGCGATAGAGAAATAAACCTAACTTCTCCACATACGCTCAAGCAGCTACCTTCATACTGTGCTTGGATGCTATTCTTACGCACATTTACGCCAACTCGGTAGCCATGTGCAGATGTCAGCTTAGGCAACGCAGAGTAAAGAAAATAATCACAACTGAAATTGCTGAAATGCACTTAATTTGACATATATTGGCCAATTGTTCACATTCTTGCAAACGGTCCAGTCGCTGTTTTCTGTTGCCACCACAGGCCGGAGACGGAGTCTATGTGACCATATCTGCGCTGCGTTATTTGAGTAGCGGCGCATCCTGCAGTTCAGCGCAACGTCACTAGTTCGACCCAGGGTACTTTTTCCGTGTACACATGCAAGTACAATAAAAAAATGGAGGAAAACAACTCCCGTGCGCTTTTATATTAGTGCTCTCGTAGAAATCTTATTGTCTAAATTGTTCTGCAATTCTTCTCTGCGATGTCCTTTGTCGCTCGGCTGTAATTTTCGCAATTAAAAACAAATATTTGATCGCACCATTTTCCATTTCTAGTAACGTTCGCTGCGCAGAGTTCTAGCTTAGTTACAGAGAAGGGCACGTAACTGTTTCAAAGAAAATCGGTGCGGAAACCTGCTATAGGAGGGTAGAGATTTCATAAATGCTAAGTGAAGATGTGACGACGAATTGAGATTCTTTTAAAGAAATTTCACAATGGGCTTGTGTTCAGGGTTTCCGAAGTTCATTTAAGTGGCTCTATATTTAGCCTGCGACGCCAAAAACACATTTCCGTTTCGTTCTTGCCCTTGAGCGAGAGTTTACAAAGATTTGTGGAAAGGGCATTTATAGCAGTGTACAGTATAACTAGTCAGTTCTGGCAAACCTAAATAATTTACTGTTTCAGGAAAATGTTATTATTGTAAAACTTGCCTTCGGCTTTAGAGTCTTCAGAGGCTGGCGCTCAACGAAGAAGACGAGAATCGCCGAACGCTCGTTCCCTCGTGCGTGCTCTGGACTGAAAGCTGCCGCTGGTTTGTGTCTGGACTGTACCGCTGGTTGTTCGCGACCTTTGAGTCCGCTGATATGGCTTCTGAGCAACACAAAGACCCATGAATCACTTGCCTCTATGATCTCTTATCTGGCCAATCGGTTCGACCGCCTTCCTGTGCTCTCCGTCGTCAGTCCCACCATTCCGCCATCCGAGACGAGCTTCTTTACCCCCGAAACTACCTCCCGGATTGTCGCAAGAGGCTTCTCGTCAATCCGAAACATCTGCGCTCCTTCATTTGCTCTTCCTACCACGATGATCAGCAGTGTGCCCATGCCGGATTCTTGAAAACCTTCACCCGTCTACGACAGCGGTACTACTGGCGTGGGATGGCCCGTTATGTCCGCCAGTTCGTTCAGTCCTGCACCGCATGCCAGCGACGAAAACATCCACTTCGCCGACCAACGCTGCCGCAGCCGCTGCCTTGCCCAGCGCAGCCCTTCGAGCTCTCTGGCATCGACCTCTACGGCCCTCTTCCCAGCACATCAACCGGTAACCTCTGGATCATCGTTGCCATCGACCACATTACACGCTACGCTGAAACGTCGCCTTTGCCATCCGCTACAGCCCACGACATTGCATCCTTCATTCGCCATCGCATAATTCTTCGCCATGGTGCGCCCAAAGAGCTGCTCAGTGATAGAGGTCCGGCCTTCCTCTCTGAAGTTTTACAAGCTCTCCTTCAGGAATGCAACATCGTTCACCGCACCAGCTCCGCCTACCAACCCCAGACAAATGGCATGTTGAGCTCTTTAACCGCACCCTCGGCGACATGCTGGCCATGTTTGTTGCTTCCGACCATAGTAACTGGGACCGCGTTCTCCATTTTTCCAAGCAGCGCAGGTAATTGGCCCAACATTGGCACCGTACAGGCAAGGTCAGCCCTTCAAAGGTCCAGGATGGGACGAGCTTGTTGCTATATTGGGCCGATGACCTGTGCTGCTTGGGTTGTCACATACGCTTATAACTCCGCTGCTCAAGTGACCACTGGATTCTCTCCGTACTTTCTCCTGTACGGCCGTGAGCCTTCTTGCACAATGGACACCATTCTCCCTTACCGCCCTGATGCTTCCGAAGTTACAACTCTTTCTCAAGCCGCAACTTATGCCGAAGAATGCCGACAGCGTGCCGTTCCTTCACTTCTCACGCCCAGCAGCAGCAGAAAAGCACCCGTGATCCCCCTGCACTTCCTCCCGCTTACCTTCCTGATTCTTCGGACTGCCTCTGGATACCCTCTTCAGGTCCCGGCCTTTCCTCCAAAGTGGTTAGCAAGTACCAGAGACACCCTACCGTATTCTTCAGCAGACATCCCCCGTCAATTACCTCATCGAACCCCTTACGCCATCCCCTGATCATCGTCGCCGAGGCCGCGCCATTGTCCACACGACCCGCCTCAAACCACACTACGACCCCGCCATCGTCACATTGCCCTAGGCCGCCAGGATGGCGCCCTTTAGCCCGGGGGGAATTGTAAGACTCGCCATCGGCTTTAGAATCTTCAGAGGCTGGCGCTCAACGAAGAAGACGACGAGAAGCGCCGAACGCTCTGAAGCTCGTGCGCCGAACGCTCCGTCCATCAGCATTTTCTGCATCCTTGGAGTAGCAAAGACTGGCGCTCACGCAGACTAGAGGTCTCTTTCACGCGCTTGCGTTGCCGGGTTCCCCTTCTAAATTTCTACCTTCACAGATCTGGCCTGGCAGCTTCCCCACTGTGCCCTTTTTGTGCCGAACCTGAGACAATAGATCACTTCCTGCTGTTCTGCCGCCGCTTTTCTCATTTGAGGAAGTGTCTTTTGCAAATTCCATTTCATCAACTGGGCTTGCCTGTGTCTGCCGCGGTTGTTCTTTCCATTGGCGCTTCTTTGCTTGGACGAAGTGACAAGAGTGTGCGCTCTGCTGTGCAAAATTTTCTTCAAGAAACGCAGCGACTCCTATTCTAAGTTCTTTTTTCCGCTCTCAGTCAGTACGACATTGCAACATTACAGGCATTGTGTACTATTATGCACATTAAGCAATTGTCCCGTCTTCGATCTCCAAGTTAACTGGACCCCTTTCCTTCCCTCTTCCAATCTATCAGAGTACATACTATTGCCACTGCTTTTCCCGTCAGAACTTTCCTGTATCCAGTAATTAACCGCCTGTGTCTTGGCCACTCCCCCGTAGTGGGTATGTGCCAGCAACGTCTGAGGCCTTCCTTCCTTCTTTCCCTTGTGTGTGCTCTGGACCGAACGCTGCCGCTGGTCTATGCCTGGACTGTACCGCTGGTTGTCCGCGACGCTGTGCTTGGCAAGACGTTCCTTATTACATTATCAATATTATTTTTATTTGTGGCTCTTTCTAGATAAAATAACAAAGGAAGCAAAAAAAAAATGTTGCTAGCCGCGGCATCTGCCATTGAAACCTGAAGACCTGAGCTGCGGCTAGCGTGCGAAAAATGGCAGGGAGAGGATAGAGAGAAGGAAAGGAAATGTGTCCGGTAGAAAGAACGAATAGGAACAAGATGACAATGTACACTATATACAAATAAATATATAAACCAAAAGTCGTGTAAAATATACAATTATAAAAACAAGGAAAGTACCGAACTTCATTCAGGTACGGAAGAGTTGAGCGTCTAGCGGAGCATAAAAATACCCTGTAGAACGAAGCGTCGCCGAGAAGAAGGACGCGAGAAAAATGTATTCAAGAGACGATTATTCATGTGAAGAGAAAAACAGAGCCACTAATTTCCTAAAGGATTTAAATACGATTATATCCGTTGTACTGCAGATCATGAGTAGTAAGTATATAGCTTTCGATGGTTTTTGCTTTTGCAGTTCGTTTTCCATTACGTTTTGGCTTGCTTTGGAAGTGCCAGTTTCTTCTGAGGTTACCGCCACCATCCTTAGCTTGTTGGAGTATCCGATTCCTTCACTGTCGCTGACGCGATGCGCAGCGACCACAAGTTTCCACCCGCAGTTTTAACGCGTCGTCCTTGGCACAGCTATTAATGCCACTCATCTATCACGTCGACCCAATCCGGAACTACCGCCCACGTCACAGCGCAGGTTATAGCTAGGCTCAGCAGCGGCGTCTGCGTGACAGAAAGCACTCTCGTTTCTGTTAGGATTTCTGCACCGGGCGCCTTCTATTTACGAACCTGGGTCGTTTGCCATCCGGCGCCTATTTCTGCCGCATACAATCTCCTTGGTCACTACTGCATCTTCTTTGTGTTCTTCTTCTCTCCATCCCCTAGGCATCTGCTGGGTGCTCGAGGACGCATGAGGGTGACGACGGTATTTACCAGACTCTCCACGGGAATTCAGGGCGCCTTCTTATAAGACATAGCGTATTTAAACACAAGTTAGCTCACTCACACTGCAAGTGCTCGAAGACCTGGATCACTGTATTGTAGGCCGAATAATTGCTATTGCCTATTATGGCGTTTTACGCCTGCGACGTACCGGACGAGGGATGGTAATTCACTTTCCGCACGAAGTCGGACTACCCTTCTGTGAAGGAAATGAATGCGTAAACTTCCTGCCGGAGGATACAGATTAGGCGACAAATTGCAGTTGAACTTAAGAAGTTTCTCACTGGACTTGTCTTGATAATAGCTTAAGCTGATATTGATATAAGTTGTTATATTCCTTTCTCAGTGGAGCCAGACCATGTACTATCGAAGCACATTTCGCCCAAGAATAAATAAATATCTAGGTCTTAACGAATCGCTACACGTGGGCTTCTTGCAGCGTTTAGTTGGGAGGGTCGCGAATTAAGCGTTTCCTCCTCAAGGCAAGTTATTCACGAGTGGCTGAGCCCCTGGGGCGCCTTCGTTCACACCCCGAATAATGCGGGTCGGAAATTCTCCACGTTCAACCATCAAAAGACGTTACTTTGTTTCGGTCAAGACTGTGTGCCATCGAGGCCATGTGCCGAACCATTGGAGTCGTGATTTGAATAATCTCTTTTTGTAATGAGTTCGCCAAGAGATTTCAACGTGGGAAATCGAAATTCGTCGCTGTGTTCTAAATCACAGCAGCGTATTCAAAGAAGCTAACTTAGGAATCGCCCTTAAGGTACCGGAAAGACTCTTTTCGAAATATAGCTAATGATACTGAACCCAAGACACGCACATGTATTTTATGGATCTACAACCGTCTGAGGAATAAAAATTAATTTCTTCGTTATCCAGCAGAATTATTTGCTCTTTTCTTTTTTTTTTACTGGTACACCTAAATAGAAGGGCTTGCTTTCCGCAGCCGTTCCTCACAGAATCGTGTAATCTATAGTAAATCATGAGCATATCGGCAATTGATAGTTCTAAAAGAACTCGGGCAAAGCATAATCAAGTTTCAGAACGAAACCCCATATATACGTTGTTCAATTGCTACTCCTCCTTCCATTCCTGGAGGGAAAGATTAACCGCTGCCGTTGATCATGGAGAATACATAAACTGGGATAAATCTTTAGGTCTCCGTGAAAATATTCTCTCTAGTGAGTGTGATCGAGTGCTTGTAATAAGTACAGCATGATTGCCTTTGTTATACTAAAATACTTTATATTTAATTTCACAGCTTCTAATACCTACAAAGCCAAAGAAAAATTCAATAACGATTTTTAAGTTTTCAGACCAAGATCGACTGCATTGAATAGGCGGTTGGTAGGGACATGTAGTAGAGTGGGTAATAAAGATAATTAAAAAAAAACAGGACGAGAGGAACTGTGCGTAACACTATTTCGCTCAAGAGACTATATATATTTAAAAAATCTGAAATACAAACAAACGACGCAAAAAGTACTGTGATTAAGAAACAAAACATAGCTGCATTATATGCATTAGCTGCCGGCGGCAGCTTGTGAAAAGTGCAGTTAATGCTCTTGAGTTTTCGGGTTGATTACGAAGAGAAAAAAATATATTTTGTGCAGAACACACGAGAGAATCATTTCGATGGACTCTCCTGCGCGCAGCTTGGCGGACAGGTGGAATGACTGCTATTCAAAATGCGCTTTCATTGTATACAGTGTTCCTGAAGACTAAACGTATCTCACGGCTTTCTGCATTCCGAATATACTGCGGGGAAACGGAGCCAGTAAGCCACGTTTTTCGGAGCGGCAGTTTATTATTTATATCGGCGAAAGAAAAAAACCTCACGAATGGCAATGCGAGCCCACTCTGCGCAAAAGTTTTAAGCGGCAGTTGAAAACTGGCTCGGAAAGAAAGTTAGGAAAGCCAGGTTTACTCTGAACTTCACAGCGTGCAGGTGTCTAAGCACTAGATGCATCTTTGCGCATAATAAAATATTCTATTGATTAGCTACAACTGTCGACAGCTTGGAAGTTCAAAATGCATCCAAGATAAAAATTTATACAGCAATGTGAGTGGCTTTCAACTTTAGAGAGAGGTACGCGAATTGAACACGAACTAGTGCTTTGACTGGTGTTAAATTTCTACTCACCCTATGAACGGATCGAACCACATTGCTAAACTTTTAGCTTAAGTTGGCCTGGCGCCTGTTACCTTTTGTTTCCTTATAAATTAGAAAGCTAAAACCGAGCACTGCCCGCCGGGCGGGCAGCTCACTGCAGCCAAGAGAATAGCAGTGCTGGTTCGATTCCTGCACACCACTTTAGAAACCTACTGTGTTTGATAACAAAGACTAAGTGGATTTATTTTATCTTTTTACATATTGGTCTGTGCGTGAGATTTAACGTCCATCTTCTCTCTTCCCCAGTTTTCTTGTCGAAGACATAGCTGCATGATCAGTTTTAAAACTCTTCCCACTTTCACTACCACCTAAAAAGTAAAGGTGGAGCAATATGAAAATCAGGACGCGAGTCAGTGGTAATGCGGGCAGATTGCAGGGATTTTTATGCAATAAACCCTGGTGGGACATGCTTCTTACTTCAGCAGCAACAAACCGAACCTCTAGTTTTTGAGCTAGTATACGCAGCAAACCAGTACTTTCGCGGGCATGAATATCATACCAATCTCTAAAGCAGACTACGTTAAAGCACCATATGGTCTGCCTCCATTATTCAGAACAGTCACAGGATCCCGTGTTCATTTGCACAATGCTTCAACTTTTACCTTGCAAAGGTACTATAATTTTATATGTATTCGCATGCAAATACAATTTAAAGAGAACACTCGGCAGACTGAGCTCTTAATCCATTGCAAATTGCTACAGATAATTTCTGCTTTTTGAAAATTGACTTATTTCTTCATACACTTTGTATGAAAAGCATGGCAAGTTTGTGTTTTGGTAGAGCGATCACTGTTTCGGTCCGAAATTTACTTGAAATTAATTGTGATATACTGCTCGCCTCGGTCCATTTTCATTTCACTGTGGTATCAGTATAGTCCTTCTATGGCCAAACCGCCGTCATCTCTTAGTTTGAATCATCTACCCACCACCTATCTACTTAACTCCGTCTATCCGAAGTCCATCCAGGTGCGGTGAAAACAGCTGACAGCGTAGTCAAATTCAGTCAAAGACGCAATGGGCAGACAGTCATTTTTAAATCTAATATTTTAAGAGAAAATTGTAAAAAAAGACACTTTCAACACGTGTTGAATAACATCGTATATTTTCCGTCTATTGTTTTCGTTGTTTGCATTTATATTGGTCCGCTCGAATTCACTCGACTATATCTGCATTGTTTGTTTTAATGCGACAGCACTTGTTGCCTCATGAGCGGCGTGTACAGGACCTGTCAGTTGATCGTGTCGGCAGAGCTTATCGGCAGACGTGTCGACACGAAAATATCGATTCAAAAAAGAAATTCCCCTGCATCGCGGTTCGAACCCAGGCCCTCTCTGTGCGAGGCGGACATGCAACGCATACGCCACAAAGGGATTTTTCTTTTCTCTTTATTGCATAGAAATAGTGCCGAAACGAAACGTCTAAGCACACTTACGCCATAAAACACCAGGCCGCCGTATCTCTGCATGACCCCTCCTTCCAAAACATCAAAAGCCTGGGAGGCACACACATGCATCCATATAGGGGAGCCAGCTAGGCGGCTCTTGCAGGGCAGCATATACCCCCCGCACCAAAGTGCATTGTTCACGAAACAAAGATTTCGACGACCGTGGTGATTCGGCGTGGCGTTCCATCATGCGGCTCATTCAGAGACTAAATAGTCCCAGCAACATAAATAGATCACATGGCACAACAAAGTTTGTCCTCACAGGCAAAACACGGATACTGTAGGATGTGATACCAACGTCCTTCTTAATTGTCCGTTCTTAATTGTTCGTTGCAATATATCCAAGAAGAACACAGCATCAATGCACAAAATAAAACAATGGTCAATTGTCTCTGTTGTATTGCACAGGCGGCAGTTCACCGACCATGGCGCAAGCATCTCCTTAGCATGAAGCCATGCCTTCAGAGGCAGCGTAGACGTGTGCAATTTAAAGAAGAATGTTTTTGGAGCGGAAGAAATGCGCATTCCCCTAACACCTTTCAAAACACTGGTGTCAAGAAACTCCAGAAATGATTTCAGATACAACGGTACAGGGAACAAATATTCTGAAAGTGCCCGAGTCATCTGCCTTCTGGAGAGGCTATACAGGTAGTCTAAAGAAAAGCGCACAATGAGGAAATTGAAGGTGTTATCAACTTCCTTAAGGAATCCCTAAAAAGTCCCCTCGCAAATGTGTCCATTCGGTGCGAATAAGAAAGTGAAATGAGTACTGAGATGCCTAATAAGCACAGCTACTAAAAAAAGGTGGTTTGGCGATTTTAAAAAAAGAAAAAAGCGCGAAACAAGCTGACACACGAATAAGTGAACAGGCCAGATTCCACCAAACTCAAGGGAAAGAAATAGGTTATCGCAATGCATGGGTTTCTATTCGGAACGCAATACGAATGTAGCAAATATTCTGTCCATCACTGTACTTTCTTCCTCGCACATTAGAGAACCTGCAACATATAGGCAAGTTTTGCAAATAGAAAAAATGTTGCAGACTTGAGCCGAGCAAACACTGACAGTTCCCTACCCATTCACGCCTTGGTTTGTCGCCTCATGGAGACTATCTGTAAATCCCAGTAGGCTGTATTGTTGCGAATTTGGTGAAGAGGAACACCTATGAAGTGAAGGGTGCCGCAGGTCCAGCTTATGCCACAATAATGACTTGGCGCTGTACCTCAATGGCTCAACCAAACCCCCTTGGATATATCTAGATTAAGAGCCGCACCTGATACATTACAAAACTGTTCAGTCAAATGTATTGCCTCAAGCACAATCTTTATGTCAGAACAAAACAGGACGACATCATCTGCATAAGCTAAAATCATAATATTACTGAGGCAAAGAGGTTCAATATATAGGGAAAACAACACAGGCGATAATAGACAGCCTTGGCGAACAGATTATTTCAATGGAATAGCTATGGTTAGCTCTTGGTTAACAATTAGCTTTGTATAGGAATTCTTATAGCAAAGTCTTATGCCCCTAAGCAAAACATCTCCAATATTTGCATGCAATAAGACCGCAAACAAGAAATCGCGACGAAATTTATCAAAGGCGTTGGCAAGGTCAATCTGAATTAGAGCTACTTGTCCGATCTCATCTGATACTGCCTCCACTACTGATCGTGCAATATGAATACGTGTATGGATGCTGCGGCCTCTGATACCACAGACCTGATGGGTATCTATGAAGTGAGTGACAACTAGCTGCAGACGATTGCAAAGAGCCTTTGCAAAAAGTTTCTAATCTATATTACGGAGAGAAATTCGACGATATCCCTCAACTTTTTCAGCCGATTTGAATCTGTGCTTTTTGGAACTAATATAGTATGCCCAGAACAGAAAGTAGGGAGGGGGGGGGGGGGGGGCAAAAAAACAACATCGTAAGAAGCCTGGAAAATCTCCATGAAGACAGGTGCTAGGCAAGTGGAAAATGCTTTATAGAATTCGCTAGTACTGCCATCTGGCCCAGGAGATTTCTGAGCCATCAGGTCAGAAATGGCAGATTTAATTTCGTCCAAAGTGATAGGCCCCTCCACTACAGCATGCTGCTCATCGTCAAGTCGGGGCACGGCTTCGAACCAGCGACTGTAATCTGATCTAACATTTGTGCCCGCACAACCACCAAATAGCTTCCGATAATAGTCAAAGAAAGCCTCTATATTACCAGGACCATCGCTGTATGTGCAACCACCACACTGAATTTTCAATATTTCTATAGCTATACCAGTCTACCTTTCATCACTCAGGGCCCGACGAGATGGTTGCTCATTCAGAAACCTACGGTTCCTAGATTTTATGAAGGCCCGTTTGTATCTTTCGGTTTCAAACTGCTGAAGGTTTGCTTTTACGGTAGTGATATCTTCTACATAGGCACCTGGGCTAATCATCTCTAACTCATGTAGCTCAAGCAAAGTACGGTCGAGCTCTCGAAGGTGATGTCTCTTTAAAAACTCAATTCTTGCTGGGGCATCAATAGTAATTTTTTTAAATTTCTTGTTAAAACAAGTCCAATTTTTGCAAAAGTGAGAGATCACCGCGTGACCATGTGTCCTTCAAGCAATTAAATAGAGCACGTTTGAAGATTTCATCTGAGAGCAGGCAGCTATTCAGCGTCCACAGCTCCCATCGAGGATGGAGCATGCTGCGACTGTACCTCCATATCTGAAGAGACACCATGCAGGGATCACTGAAGAATATGGGCCGCACCCAGTAACCAAAATCGCTGGATAAAATCTCTGCTGAAACGTAAATGCTGTAGCCAACAGTAGACAAGCAGAGAAAATGAGTGAAATGAATGTTATGTCGCTTATCATGCCCAATATCCACCAGGTTGTATTCGCATGCCAAATCAGTAAGTAAAGCAGGACTAGGGTCATGACCCTTACTTAACACTGCTCGGTCTTCATTCCTACATACACAATTGAAATCACCCAACAGCATAATTTTACAATCCGTGGACAAATCGTCGAATAGTGGCAGAAAAAAATAGCCTTCTATCACGCTGCTTTACAGGAGTATAAACACAAACAATTCGCCACTCTATGCCCGAAATTAAGAGGTCACAACAGATAAGTCGCCTGTCATCATCTATGCTATACGACATGGCAGTAATTTCTTAGTGTGTTGGCCAGGAATAGCATGCACCCACCTGATAAGCCTCTCGAGTGACTAACGATAGCATTGAATTGTAACAAAAAAGGCTTGACAGCAGCTTCAGTCTCCTCTTCAGCGGAGAGCTTGGATTCCTGAATGGCTGCCACACTCACACTCCATTTCTTTAAAAGACGTCGTTACTGATGTTCCTTTCGACAGTTACGCAAACCCGTAATGTTAGGGGTGCGACCTGAAATGCTGCGACGCGCGCAACCAACACGCAGCCTCACGGAGCCACACGCAGCCTCAGCACGCAGCCAAGCGTGCTGAATCCACGAAGGGGTTCTTTTGCCTTCCGATATGGTATTCAGTACAAAATGTTATGTAAGTACGGAAAGGAGATATATACAGATCATTGACAAAGCCCGCACCTAGTGACTGCACTACAAGGTTATGTAAGTACGGAAATGAGATATATACCGATCATTTACAAAGCACGCAGATAGTGACTGCACTAATAGGTTATATAAGTACGGAAAAGAGATATACAGATTACTTACAAAGCACGCAGCTAGTGACTGCAGCGCGCTAGCTTGACAGAAAACAACACAGCTAAAAGGACGGCGAAGGTAGACACCACATCAACAGCGGAAACCTAGGCTTTTAATTTTAAATGCCCCTTAATTGGAACATCATTCGACTGAAATGGCTTCTGGCTGAAACAAAAAGTTCAACTTTGCGGTCTAGCATGCGCGCTTTCCACAGACTATTAAGTCCAATCAGGAAAGACATCTCATATCTTTTGTAATCAGGTTGAGCAGCCGAAAGGTAATGAACACTGTAGGAATTTACACAAAGTCTTTCTTTCGTTGGTTCAAGCGTGTTAGAGGGGCACAAAGGGAAAGCGTTCTGATGTGTACGACGAAAAAATGTGTTTGGGATGTGTACTGATGTTAGACAAGAATGACGTCCAAAAAAGTTACTGGCGTGTAAACGCAAGCGCTTTTGCATTTCTCCAACGCAGCAGACTGCAGTGCTCTCAAATTTTATCAGAATGCCAAGCAGATGTACAGTTGGGGAGAATGTGACAGTTTAGTATTTTTATTTTCAGAAATATATATGTGATATTAAAGGTTTTGGCTACGTCACCATAGAAGCAAGGTATATCACACGTTTTGCTGTTTCTAACCGTCACGGCGCGTAACCGCACATGGGTTGGAAACCAACCGGTGGCATGTGGTTGTTTTTTCTACTGCTTTCTTATCAACTATCGTTAAAAAATATTTGCCCTATTAAATTACCATTGTTGAACAACACAACTTAAAAAAAGTTCAGCCACTTCGCTCCTCGGTTTCGGTGACTGTTCGCTTTCTCTATGTCTATCGGGTAAAAGTTTTTTCAAGAATTTGGCTTCTTAGTAACAGACATCCAAGTTCGTTTCCGTTTGTGACATGTGTTTTAAACCCTACGCGCGGAGAGAATTGTGTATCAGGAGCAAGATTAGGCAAATGGGCATTGATCTCACAAATGACGCAATCTTTAAAGGAAATATACAAAAAATGAGAGACAATTAAGCTCGGCCTTAAAGGTTCGACACGATAGCGTTAATGGCTGCCTTCAGCGGCCTGGGCTCCTCTTTGCCTATCACTTCCCCAGAGCTCTGCTTACATGCACATTTATGCGGGTTTGGTTGAGCCTAAGAGAGAGATGTCGCTCTCTCCTTAATATTCATATATCCATGAGAGCCCTGATGCCACTACTGGTGCATTGGTGCAGAGGTTACGCGATGTGCCACTGCGCCGACAGGTGACTGCTTCAAATTTAGCCATCGGTGTTGCATGTTAGACGCCGGTTGCTCTTGCTGAGTAACCTCTCGCTACCATTGAATAACCTGAATGCCACCTGCAATGGTAAGCAGTCTGCCCCCAATCTGGTGTGCGGGTTGTCACGATGTCACAAGGTCATGTGACTACGGTGGCAGGAGCCAACCTACTTTTTCACTCACAATGCCAACAACCCCGAAGCCGAAAGCGTCTGCGGAACTGGCGCCTTAACGTTGCCTCCTTAACACAGCGAATCACGTAAAACATGGAGATATATTACCGGCGTGCCAAATGCCAAAGTGTAAGCTGCATCAGCCGTCCTTTCCTAAGCATGCGAGTGTTCTAAAAACTTACGTTTTCTTCTTTCTGAAAATAATTAGCGGGGCTTTATTTGGCGCCTCAGCTGAAATCATCAACAATTTTTTTTAGACGAATGCCACAGGTCTTGCATATTGAAGTTGTACTAACATCGTGCAAAGTAAATCCTCAGCCTCACTAAGGAGCCAGACGGAGGCCACATGTTTGCAAATTCAAAGCAGAAAATCAGATAATGCGCACCCAGCATCGCCTGTTCTGAAGGCCCCTTGACATTTTATTAAATTACTCCTTCTGCAACGAGATTTCTATGGCAGATTTTCAGTCGCCTGCAGTACAGCTATTTGTGGCTGGGCTTTAAGTAAGCTGGAAAGCTGTCCGAACAACTCGGACGGTTCGTACTAATCCGACATCATGAAGGAAAAATCGAATAGACTCTCCCCTCTGGTTAAGAAGCCGATGAAGTGGAATACTCTTCAAGGCCGCTCAATTCCGAGAACTTAAAGGCTGTCGCACGCATAATGCGGTTAAGAGAGTATTTGCAATTAAAGATGTTATGTTCGCCTGTCGCACGTCACCTGAGGTTAAGAAAGCGTTAATAAAGCGCGGCGAACATAAGAGACAGGTGTGGCCTTTTTTGAACTTAAAGTAATTTATATACTCTCGTTGTAGTAAAATAATCACTATGAACAATAACTCGGTGGAATGAGTGGCTCTTGAGCGGTAATTTTGGAAGCGATCTTCCTAGCATGTGTGATTCCTAATTATTTTCTTCTTGCAAGACATTGCGACAAACGTCGCGATATGAACCGATGAAAAACTGATAATAACGAAGTATCTGTAGCCTAATAAGAACAGAAAGTAGCCTGGAAACTACACCATCGTAAGAAAGCGCGTTTTAAGATTTCTGCTGTACCAAAGAATCTAATGAGCGCAGAATGTTTCATAGACGCCTGACGACTAATTTATTTTAAACTAGGCACGTCAAGCCTAACAAGAATGTGAAATATTTTCACTCAATCCCTGGGCTCCTTTGTGCATTCCATTTTTTTTCGATGCATCTGTGATCTTAACGCATCATGTACCAATTCAAACATTCCTCAGCGGACATTTTTGCCAACGTTCGAAAAGAATGCTAATGTACATATTTAGCTCATAATCAGTAATAAATTGTTCCCCGTGAAGGTAGCTTTCACGAACAAAAAAGGCATCACACGAGCCACATATGAAGAACACTGGAGGTGCATGAAAAACTTCATTTAGAAAGTTCGCGAGCGGTTCACGTGATGCATAATGCATCATTTTCGCATCGATAGCTTCATTAAAACTAATGAATTACGGGCATATGAGAGCGCGAAAAAATTAAGTTCCAGATATGATCACCCAATTTGAAGAGCTCACGCATGACGATAGACATTCGCTTGAAGATAATGAAGCACATCCAAATTGGTCTAGAAGCAGTTTCTGTGAGCGCAGGCAAGCTGCGACGATCTTAAATATTTGTTCGCTTTCCTCACTCGGTACGGTGCGTGTTATAAACATAAAAAACGAAGCTATATTTCGGAAGTAGAGCCACTTCACACATCTTCTGTGGCTCACCTTTGTTTTTTCTCTTATAGTGCGATGAGCCCTTTTATTCAGTAGCTCCTCAGAGGTGACAGTATCGCTTTATGCAGCGCGGGATGGCTGGCCGCAGTATATTTGAGCCTCTGAGCACAAGATCCTCATCTCAGGCCAAATTTTCATCACTACACTTTTGCTCAAGCGAGATTTCCTGCACATTCACGGAGTTACCTAAATAAAGTTGCCGGTGCAAAATTGAAGACACTAACCGTTTTTGAGAAGATCGAATGTTTGAAATGAAATATATAGGATGTCTTGTTCCTGGCAAAGCAAAATAGAAATATGAATACGAATCGATTCTTGTTTTATTCGTAACATGCGTTTAATCGAAACAAAATACCATAAATTAAACGCCTTCTTCGTTGCAGCTTTTCACGTAAAATTGATGGGAGCATTTCCATGCATATGTTCCGCTTTCATTATCGCTTCTCAACAAAAAACCAGGTTGTTCTGAGAGACAAAAGAGAAGTCAATAGGCAGCTAGCGAAGACATTCTTTATTTGCGATGTGTGGAACAAAACCCCTTCAAAAATTCTTTTATGCTTCGTGAAACATCAAGTGGAAAAAAAAGCTGAGCATGCTGAATGCGGTAATTTTCTTAAGTCGAAGACTTTCATAAAAAATTCTGGAAACTCTCCAACTGTATTTACAAGTAACGTTAAGCTCAGATCTTGATTTGCACTTCAGCAAAATGTGATCGGACTATCTCTTCGGGCGTCGGTGGTAACGTTTATTTTCAAGGCTGTCTGATACTGCCGGCCAGCCACCGTAGGCCAACGTCACAAATGCGTTAATGACATTGATCATGTCTCGCCTTTCTCAAACGAAAGCTATAAAACTTTTGGCACTTGAGATGTTTAGTGCACAGCATTCGTACATCTTGTCGGTTTCTTTTCCTTCCGGAAGGGATGATACTAAACCATGAAATTCTCAGACTGTTTTAAGGTAGCAAAAAAAAAATATTCTGCTTTTAGGCCACACTGAGTGAAATATTATCAGTCTTCTTATCGCCAAGGCTTAAACGTTCGCGCGACCGTGGCAGTAAGTACACTGCACTCCAGCTCACAGTTATGACTTCGCTGTGAAGACCGAAATCGTTTTTTGCTCTCTGACGTAGCCCTGCAGGCTTAAGTGCAGCTTCTTAGACCGCAGTCCTGAAAATAGAGTTCAGGCACAGTATGGACATTCTGGGCCTGCAATAAAGTGTTGTTTTTTAGACCAAGTGAACTGTCCATTGCCGAATCTGGAAGTTTGTTTTCTTAACATCTCGCGAGTCCGGCCGATTATTAAAGAGAGTGGCAACTGGGGACAGTCAAACCAGTAAGTATAAAACTGCACTCCATGAAACTCACTCCCTACAATTCGTTTAAATCCGAAAACATCATGCGCGTAATAGTACAAGTGCTTGGTACAATGGTATAACGGCACAAGCAAGCAATGGCGGAGTATGGTGAAAGCTTGGCTTGGACCAATATTAGTCATCGCGGTCACATGCTGGCAATAATCTGCAAAAGAAATAATACGAAAGGGAATATTTAAAGACAGGTAAAGAGGACAAACAAATAGAAAATAAAAAAAGCAACAAGAAAAAAAGAATTCCGGTTTCCTTAAATATATTTACTAGAATAGAAAACAAATCCAGCTCGTTGGAACTTTGATCACAAGAGTGTATACCACACATGACGCGAAGGAATGCCTTTAATGATTATCATTTCTTCTTTATTTTTCGAGGCACGTTCCAAAAAAATCGCATTAAATGTTTGTTTTTCGTTTTTTATAGGTACTAACCGCTGCGCATAATCTCCGATGCAGAAAGCGAGACACTTCATTTGAAACAACATTAAATAGCGCGGTCTCTTTCTTATCGCAATGCGATACATGGGAGATTAGTTCTGTGCAGGTTGATTTTTGGTCGTCCTCCACTGCAGTAGTATAAGGGCTGCTACAACATACGGGGTCGGATCATCTATGTAAGTTAACTTTGATCAGTTTTGCGCAAAGAAATGCTTGCTCAGCATTTAAGAAACTGTTCCGTCAAACTTTTAAGGCGTGAATTGGAAAGGAAGGCATAATTTGTGTTCCGAATTTTCGCAGAGGCGTGAGACATTAAGCAGGCTTCGGTTCTTGACTGCTAATTTCACTTGTAACGGGCGTCGAGAGCGGACGTCAAGAGATGTGTTCGCTCAACCTAAAGGTTGCTGCTGTGTACCAAAGAAGGCACTGCATATTCCGCATTTTTAGTGTCTAGAGTGTAAGAATCAAAAGATCATTCCAGAAAAAAAATATTACCTATGCTTGAATCAGAGCAAGGGCCTCTGAAGCGGTTTGAATAATTTGTAGGAAGCGCACTAAACCAGATGACTCGGGCGGGCAGGAATTTTCCTCATTCCCTTTGCTATAGCCCTTCAGGCTGCTTGATTTTCGCGTATTTAAGTCCCCCCTTTCAAGCATGAATAAATTGCTTTCTGATAAAGAAAAACGTGTTCACTCATCCCAGCCATTCGTCCTCTCTGAATTTCGTTTCCGCAGAAAGAGTTCTTGCACTCATGGTGAATGAGCGTGATTCTTCGGTTTCCACGAACGCACGATAGAGCGCGAATGCGCGTGATAACTGAAGATTCACACTACTGCTCAGAAAACAAAAGCAAGGATCACTAATTTACGAGGGACTAAGCGTTCGCTAGAGAACTACTAGTGGGGACACTTAACTGGAGTGGTATAAAGCCACACAAAGTGCACGAAGTCGTCGCGATTTAGGTGTTTGGGCCCGCTGGGAGCTGGAAGCTTTTCAAATTATATAAAGCACAGCTAATGGTTTAGACAGTAACAGACGAACGCTCAGCGCCAGTAGCTTTCGGAAAGTATAAAGAGCAGCTTTTTTAAGATGTGCTAACGATTTCTATGTACCTTTCTCTACTCTATTACTGAGACTACATCCTTTGTCCAGTAGCTTTGGACGTTCATAATTGTCCATTAAAATTATATCTTGAGCATTCGATACATACGTGAAGATGAGTGCTTTTAAAAAATTATTTATTGTTTCAGCATTATATGAAGTGCTCTGGTAAATATTGGGAATGTGGGCACAATGCCACAAAATCCTTTGTAAGAAATAAACTCTTGTCTTACAGCGATGGCGAAATGAAGAATGCTTGTTAGTAACTCTTAATCCCAGCTTGGACTGAAAAATACCTCCCTTGCTTGGGATGAGGTTGTGGATACTTGGCATTATTCCATTCAAAAACCCATAAGAGTCGCTAAGATTCTCCTAAAAATCTGACTGACGTTCTCCTGAAGGTAAAGGAATCCTTATGGCAATGAAGTATTGTCTCCCAGCTACATGCTATGTTCGGAAGACCAAACAAAAAGCGTTTACTTCCTTGCAACGAACGTCCTGGTACAATCTAGAGCGGGTATTAAGATACACCAGAAAATTTGTAGTTTTAGTTTTTCTTTCACTTTTTTTCTTTATTTCCACCTGCTATGTAAAATGCAAGGAAAACACATCAAGAGGAGCTAGGTGCGGGTCCAAAGCAGCATTTGACTCTTTTCGATAGAGAATACAAGACTGCGAGTTTTCCCTCTCTGCGAAGTCCACCGGCCAGCGCTGCTACTCGATGACCTTCACTAGCGGGCCGGTGGGTGGGGACTGCAGGTTTATAGGTGCCGTGAGGGGGGAAATCTCTGTGCAAATTACGCGGCAAGCAATGCGAGGCCATTTCGGCAGTTATTACGGGGTATCTGTTTCTCATCTGAGCACGCACGCAGTACGCTCACGTTCACTGTAAGTATATCGAGGTTGTGGGCACACATTTTTCCTGCGCATCAACCATTCACCCTTTTTTTTTATCGGGAGTTGCCCATCATGGTGTCTCATCGTTTTTTGTGAGCAGTCATTCTGTTTTCTGTTGACAGGAAACTATCAAGAGCAAATGCCCTGAAACGCGCTGTCTGCGGAATCGACGTGATTGCCCCTTCGCTAAGCCTGGAAATATTGTTTTCTGGTCAGCGCTCTGATACATTCGTCAAAAAGAAAACTGATTGTTTGGTGACTCTCTAAGAAGGAATTTTATTATTTGACTTAATATGACGCAGTATTGATCATGGTCCCAATCAGTTTCTTTATTTTGCGATTTCTGCATTTCTTTCTATTGCCAAAAAACACGAGCTTTTCCCTTCTGAACAAAAAATTGCACACGATTTATTTTTTCCATTCCTAATTACGCTACTCTTGTTTATTTTTTCGACATGTGAACTGGCTTTTAGGTCAATTGTACGTCAACAACGACGTCAAGTTTGTAACACAAATTACCTCACTTTCACTAAAACCAATTTTTTTAGTGTTGCTTGGGAAAGTTTTTTGGTGCCATCTCTAAGATTTATAGAAATTTTAATGAGCACATTGCTGGCTTTGAGAGTTTTGAAATTTAGGCTGTGATACTAGCTCGTTTAAAAATTTTAATACACTTGTTAAGCGTACTAGAATTATTTTAAGAAAACTAAGTTATCAGTATTCCTGATATTTTAGGAATATCTCGGACTCCCAAACTTAATTTGTTGTAACGGACATGGCTCACATTTTACGGTTAATCTACAAGAAGCGACAAAATTTCAGTTCAGAAAATTGCTAATTTGATCATTTACAGTTCAACTCGCATATTCCTTTCAAATATTGAAGAAGACAAATTTAGCAGCCAAAAAAGCAGTGAGGTATTCAGGAAAAAGAAAAAAAAATCATTTCGAAAACTAAAGTTACTGCCCAGCAGATTGTGTAGTTCAGTTATCTAGGCTAAATAACGCCGACAATACTTTCTCCTTATCCACGTTATAAAATCTTAAGATGACAATGAATGCGAAATCATCCTCACCGAACTAAAGTGCCAGTCTTGCATAGCATGCCCATTATTGTGGAACCATATAGGCTATCGCACAACCTTGATAATGGAAAACTAAATGCAACCGAACTGAATATGCACATCACATATTAGAGGAGGCCATTTCAAATTCAAGAAAGAATTTCTTCAGGAAAGGTATTGACCTAATGGCTATTTCAGAGAAAGTATTACAGAATTTCTCAATTATAGCATTTACTGTATATCCGCTTTGCATGCGAAAGGTGCGTGGTTCGATCCACAGTGCCGCCGGGTACCCTCCGGTGATACAATAGGTAAAAGCTTTCCGCCGCCTGGTGCTCGGCTTCTTTAGAGTGAAATGCTTGAGAAATGGGCCTTTGACCCCACCTTGAGTATAAGAAAAAAACCTTTTGTCATGGCGCTCTATGACCACAGAGTCCCTTGCGCCGTAAAAATTCATCGTCATCATTAGTAATTACCGTATCTATTGTACTAAGAGCCGCGCTCGCATATGGCCTGCTTGCCCGTTTTTGAGAGCCAATATTCTGGATAAACGAATTTGCAAAGAACAGCTTCGTTTTACCTAAGTATAACGTTCTTATCGCAACACGCTTCCCAGAGAGCCGCCAGATGACCACAGCCGCCTCCTGCTAACCGTATCACTATCTTTGTTGCAGGCGCCGAATTGCTGCGTTTAGCTTTTTAAACGATAACTCAAAAGTCTGCATTCTTGGAGAGGACACTTGAAGTGGATTCTACATATGTCGACTTGCCGTGTCTGAACTGCGAAGAAGGGCATCGCAGCAGCTCGTTTGCTCCTCGATCTTGAACTGGAGAAGTGCTGTACCCAGCGCATTTTTAATGTTTTAGGTTACCTGAATATTGTAACTGAATATATTTTATAATATTATTTGCGAAGGTGGTTAAGAACCCGGCCCAAGCGGCGGCAACAGCGATTGCCATGGGGAACCTTCGAGGTACCGGCCGTGGGGCGTCAGTTACACTGTCACACTCTACGGTACAGTGAAGCAGGTTTCTTGAAACATTTATAAAATTGAACTGCTAATGCGTCTTGTAAAAAAGCACATCTAGGCTAAACCGAGAAACAAGATTTGCCGCCCTGAGACGAGTGTATGCTGCAAGATATACGTGGCTTGTGTGTGGATTTAATGCTATAGATTTTAGGTTGTCTTCCCACAGAAACTTTCTAGCTGTTTTGTGACGAAATTTTTGGTTGGTCGAGAGAGGGCACGTAAATTTAGGACGTCATAACAACCTGCCTAACGCTGCAGGTGTCACCCTGTCACCAAATTACTAGCAAACTGCCTACCGTGACAGGTGGCGGTTAAATTCTTGATTATTAGAGATGCCACCTGACTTTGCGACGTCTTCAAGATTGACCATTACGCATGTGGCAGCCTGCACTCCGGGTTGTGAGCTGCCGGTAGCATGGCGCATAGAATTTATTTGAAATAAATTCTATGCATTCGCCACCTGCTCACCGTGACGCTACTCATGAGCCTGAAGGGAGCTTAGGAAGTGCAACCTGCATCTCAGAAGCCCCACTGGTCACCGGTGGCTGTGTTGAAAACAGCCACCGGCCGGAGCAGTGGCGCATCGCTCAATGAATACACCACTGTGCCACTACTAGTATGAGAGCTCCCCACAATCTGAGAATCCGATTCAAAGGGTTGTGAAGTCACTGACGCCATGTGATCGCCAGTGAACCAATCCAATCATAGGGCATTGCTAACTCTGAAAATCTGAGGAGCCCAAAAATTTGGAAGATGAAGCACCCCCAAAATTCTAAAGTACCCCGAAACTAGGTTGAATAATTGGGGATTAGTGAGTGAAAAAATGTGGATAAAGGGGGTCGGACTAATATAAACCAATATGGAAATTCATTGGAGGGTACTAGGACATTCTACAAGGTGAACGCTATGCATACCATATGAAAGCGATGCAACCGGTTGCAATCAGAACTTTCGCGGGAAAATTGCAAGAACAGTGGACACTCTGTGTAGGCACTGTAGCTGGCAACTAAATGTTCTCTCTTTTTCTTCCTTGACAATAGGGTTAGAAGCTCCGAAGTTTTTTTACAGAAGATTCTTTACCTCACACAGATATATCAATAATTTCCACTCATGCAGTGCAAATAAATTAATAACGCCGACTAGCTTTTGTGACCTAGATGCTGAGTTGCAAACATTATAAAAATAATAAATTGGACACTTTGATGGGCATGTACTTTATATAAAATTTGTATTGGAAATAAACCTAGCACTTTATTATATTTATTGTTACTGTTTTAAATAATATCTGAGTAATTAATTGCGCATATATTTTGCATGTGTTGATATGTATAAGCTTACGCTAAGCCGCCGCTGTTGCGCTGTGGTTATGACCCTCGGCTGTTGACCCGAAAGACGCGGGTTCGAGCACGGCCACGTTGGTCGCATTTTGATGAAGGCGAAACGTTAGAGGCCCGTGTACTGTGCGATGTCAATTCATGCTAAATAACCTCAAGTTGTTGAAATTATGCGGAGCCATTCAATACGGCGTCTCTCATAGCCTGAGTTGTTTTGGGACGTTAAACCTGCAAACCAAACCTTACACAAAATGCTATTAGCAATTTGTTAAGTAAACACGAAGACAAGGAGGTTCTTAAAGAGCTTCTCAGCCCCTTTTCTTTTCCAATTTCATGTCAGGAAGAAGTCTGAAATAAAGTTTATCCTCATATTTTTGCATTTTGAATAATAAGCAAAGTATCTCTATAATAACTGTGGGCTTTCGGATTCATCACTCTTTATATTCTACTTTCGAGCAATGGGAATTACGATTGACCACTGTCTCCTTGGAGAGCCAAATAGCGCTCATCCAACTGTAGTGCTCGTACGCCATGGCCACTGGGCTCCTCGATGCCAAAAACTAGGTCATTCAGCACCTTTTTAACGCGTTAAGGTTGTCGTTTTGCAGAAAATCAGCGCCGTTGGTGTTGTGAATGAAAGATCTCCAGAGATGCAACAAGGGGTGAAATAGGACACGTGACCTTGTGGCATCAGGAGAATCTGCTTAGCGGACGACGAGCAAACTGATCCCCGCGGTAGAGGCAGTTAAATTATTCACTGGTCGCTCGGGATGATGGTTTACTGTTTATGGCGATTTAACCTTCCAAAGCAACTCAGCCTATGAGGTACGCCGTAGTAAAGGGCTCTGCAAATTTTGACCACCTGAGGTTATTTAACCTGCACTGACATCGCACAGTACGCGGGACTCTAGAATTTTGCCTCCATCGAAATTTGACCGCCACGGCCGGGATCGAACCCGCGTCTTTCGGGTCAGCAGCCGAGCGCCAATAACCACTGAGCCACCGCGGCGGAAGCTCGGGAAGAGCAACAAGGTCGCACAAGCGTCACCCGTGGGGGTACCTGCCATCGCAGAGCAGTGGCGCATCACTTAACCGTTACTTCACTGTCCCAGGACGGGTATGAGGACTCCAAGGTGTCTATGAGTGCGAAGTTGGGAATTACAAATTCCGAATAAATGACCAATATTTAGCCCACTACGCTTTCGCGTCGCACCCTTAAAGGGGAGCTTAAGTGTCCCCTCCAATGTTTTTGTGGTTAAATGTGTTCATCCACCCACTCCTGCAATCCGCCGCTCTAGACGAACAACGCAGCATAAACCCGTCTCCAAGGGCAGCTTGTTTCGCAGCCGCTGCCGCAGATGGACCGCTCTACATTCCTCTGTTCGTATAATACTGTCACTCTATCTTCCAGGATTTACACCATCCGGATGGTGGTTTCTTTGGAAACCATCTTCCGGTTATGCATTCCTTCCCTCTGGCCCTACCCGTCTCTTTCCATGGTAACACTAGTCCTTCCAGGATAACTAGCCTCCGGGTGGTTCCCGCGGCAACCACCCCCATCTTACGCCTTAAGCTCTTGCCATTCCTTCCACTGTAACTGCACTCCAGATTAACCTTTGCAGTCTCCGGTTGGCGATTGCTCTACTCTCGTCACATCCTCTTCCTAACACAGTGCCCACCTTCCGGACGGTTCCCGTAGCAAACACCCAACTGTTACGCCTTACTATGCTCTCTCATTGCGCTCCTCCTTCCGCGATAACTCTCCTCCTCTTTCCAGGATAACAGTCCTCCGGATTGTCCCGGTATTAACAATCCACTGGCTACGAATTCCTACGCTCGCATCATACCGCCTCTTTCCACAGTAGCTACCCTCCGAATGGTTCCCATGGCAGCGTATCCTCTGTTTCTGCCGACGACTTCGACATAGTACTACTACTACTACTACTACTACTACTACTACTACTACTACTACTACTACTACTACTACTACTACTACTACTACTACTACTATGCTACTACTACTGCTACTACTACTACTACTACTGCTACTACTACTACTACTACTACTACTACTACTACTACAACTACTACTACTACTACTACTACTACTACTACTACTACTACTACTACTACTAAAACTACTAGTAGTGCGAAGACGACGTCGGGGACAACGGCGCGAAACTCGGGAACGCGCGCTTGACACCTCTGTAAAGATTAAAATGTATGCTTGCTTATAGCATGCAAAATGCGTGCTAATTCTCATTTTCTCCACTTTGTATGGCTTAAAATGAACTCATATTACTCCAGAAGCCATAGAGCATTCAAACTTCGGTAGACACTGACACCTCTGGGAGTTTTTAAGAGGGCTCGTGAATATCGTGGATATTACTGCACTAGCACTTAATTGGTCATTAGCAAAAAAGCCGTTGTGTGTCCCCGTGAAGCTCCAAGCTAAAGGGGCAGCATCCGATGGGCCTTGTGAATGACGCAGGTTACTCTTCCCAAGCGACCTATCGAAACTAATCATTAATTTAAATGTCACCTGAAACGGTGGTAATGTACTCACCATCTGGTTGGCATGCTGCCACATCACACCATGGCCAGGTTGTGATCACGTCACAAAGTTAGCAAGGCGTTACGCGTCATGGCCCATTATGCTTAGGCAACGTAAAGCCAAACCAAACCTAAGCAGAGATATACAAATCAAATGGTGATAAATAAAGCTAAGCAAACATAAATAGCTAAACAATTGAAAGATGCTAGCTTAACCATCTAAATCAGGAGCCAATCTTTCGCTCGTCATAATTGGAGGTTTTTACTTAGCACTTTAGAATTTTTTTCTTTTTGGAGACGGGCCCCTACATTTTCAAAAGAGGTGACAGTAGTATGATTTCCTCTAGTTAGATAAATCCGTGCCTGAGGGCAAAATCACAATATTCTCACTCATTCTCAACACCACTTCTTGACCAAATTATAGAGTTAATTAAGGAACCTTCCAAAACCAGCTATGGCAAGATTATTTTGTAAAAAAGACATAAGGAAACGTTTCCAGGAATAAAAGCGGAATTGCCTAGTACGACTGGATTCAGGCGATTTACTTAAGCTAACATTAGCAAATTGGTGTTTGCAGGTGTGAATAAAGATGCGGCCCAGCGTATTCCCATCACATAGGAAAACGAGGTGGTCAAAGCTTTAGTGTACTCTCTGTGAAAGAATCTCGGGTGCGCCTAATTTAATAACTACAAAAATCACTCGAGATTTGTAAATCTCACCGCCTCGCTCGCTGAATATTCCGCCACCAGTCACTCAGCCAGCGACTGAGCTGCAGCATCTTTCCCTCTGTTGCGTACGAGCAGGGTAGTGTTTGTAGCTTTACACATGGACAGCTTTTCTTGTTTCCTTCGGTAACTCATCCTGTTATTAATTGCAACCAAAATGTGCACTGGCAGATAATGCGGCAATGTAGCCTATGAGGGGTTATTAATCACAACTGCGTACTCAGGGTTTTTCCTTTTTGCTGCTAAGCCGGACGAACACGCGGCAAAAAGAAAGCAGATTCCCGAAGGTGTAATTTTAGAGAACCCAGCATTCCTCTCCGTGAAAAATTAATCGCCGTGAAAGTGGTACCAACTAAACGCACTCGACAACGCAGCGTGCAGAGCCCTTCAGTGACTGCATGAACATTCTCGTATATTTTGTGAGTTTTAGGGTGAGATAACGCTGCACAGATGTTGTGGCGAAAAAGATATCAGCTGCGCCAAACCACCGCATTGTTGTGCCGAACCTAAGGATTATCTCTTGTGCTGTGACTGTTCAGTTTGACACAGAAATTTTCTTGCGTTATATTTTTCTCCCAATAATTTTCGTGACCGCTATCTGTACCTCGAAAAACCAAGGTTTAGGCAGTGTGCGAAGACTGCATGGAGCACTGTTGGAATAATTGCACTGCTGCTAGAGCGCAACATAATGCCCTTTGATAAATCAAGACCACTCTAATGTCTTATATAGGCAGATGGAACGCACTGATTCCATATGACAGCCCTAATTTATGATTTCTCCTGAGAAGTGCCAGTGCATGCAGTGCTTTATTCATAATTACCCTGCGCGCAATTTGCGTAAGCTAGACGGGGATCTATTTTCCAACACACAGCCCCGTATATCTTAGAGATACTTAAGAACACACTGCGCCTCTCTATTTTATAATGGACTAACATGAGCACTATAATTGTGTTAAACGTGATAAGGAGGCTTGCCTGTCAGGGATCTACCGGCGGTGATAGATGTCCTAGAGAGTCGCTGAACTCAAAAGGGGTTGCCGGAGAAGTTACAGAAGAACAGGGTGGAGTGTAGTGGCGGACTGAACGTACAGGCAAGGAGTTTCGGTTATACAGTGAAGCTCTATAAAGATTCAAGACCGCATCATATTTACAGGTATAAGCGCCGCTAGAATCTTTTTTTATAAAAAAATCCCACCGCATCTTTATGGTTGCTGTACTAATTTTACGTTCATGTTTACAATTGTTGTCGAAAAATAAAAGCATTATGTATTGCCTCTATATTATCACTGAATATTCTCCAGCTCAATGCATCAGCATGGAACACGAAACAGCCTTTTCCGCTGCAGCGCGTTTTAGCGTGAAAACATTTTCTTATTTGAGGCAAACTTAGGTGCGGTAGGAAACAGCTCTTTGGCGGCGCCAATGCATATACACGGTCAGGCATGCGCAACTGACACTGGTGAGAAATGAGAAAACTAATTCAATATTTTAATAGTTATTACATAACATAAGTACTAATAATTATACTATCAATCTACTAAAACTGGACATCATCGACTAAAAAAATTCTCAGGACACTTAAGACTGCTTACGTGCTGTGAGGGCGGAAGCATTACTGTGTCTTCGTGAGTGGTTCACCTCGACGTTGGTTGCGCACTTAGAAATGACATGAAGACGCACCTCCGAAAGCTATTACTACAAGTGCTGAATAAACAAAGGTCCGAGAGAAACACTTGGACACTCGGTTCGATAGCCACCTTTCGCAAGCCAGCCTCCTATCCGACTAAGACACGTATGCTAAAATAAACGAGAAATCTCACGACCCCACCCCAACGGTGTACCAGGAACGGTTGCGTCACAATTTTAATACGAAGATTGGTGTTTCGGTAAAGGAATTTGCGCAGTACGTGTCTCATACATCGATGGACACCTGAACCGCATACAACTGAAGGTGCATATACCGTCAGTTCGAATCCCTGTCTCAAGCGAGCCTCCAACTTGACTAGAACATGTAAGCTATACTCAACGGGAAATTGTATGACACCGCCCGGAACGCTGTAGAACAAACGGTTGCTAAAACGTTTGGTACAAATATAATCGGCAGGACTGGCATAACATTAAGGCAAGTCATTGGAGAGTGTATGTAGAGAACCAACACGCAAATGATGATCTCAAATGGCGGTTCTTGGCTTATTGTGTGCATCCTACGGCCGCTTGATAACGTCACCCTAATTTTCTTGCATCGCTGGGATTTTCTCAAGCATGTGCGAATAAACTTACTAACACAGGCTGTCGCCCTTGTCCTAGTGGCACATGTAATGATTTAGAATTAAAAATCAAACGCGAATTAAATCTATGCGCAGGTCAAAATGAAAAAAAAAATGCTTTTGATGTAAGCAAACGTCGCACTAATTGTCTCACTTCGGGATGTGCCCCTCAGCCGCCCTTTGAGGGAGGGATAAAGATGAGAGTGGAGGAAGACAAAAAAAAATAGGCACCGTTTTGGAGGGCTCCGCAATAATTTTGACCTACTGTGGTTCTGAGACGCGCATTTACTTCACATAGCATACGGGCGACTTTTGCGTTTTGCCTTCATCGAAACTCGATTTCTGCGGCCGGGTTTGAACTCGGGTACTCCTGGCCAGTAGCCGACCGACTTAATTATGCTGACACCGTGCCGTGTATACAAAGAAAAGAAGCAGGGCAGAAGGTAAACACAATCTTCCTGCTTTCACTCCCTCAAGGTGCCAGTTTTTCGTCCACCGAGAATATCGACAGTTAATACCTCCTCTCTTTTTCTTAAAAGCACTTTTCTAACGACGTTGTTGACGTGACTCCTAGAGCAAGATGGTTGCTATGCCTTTTCTTTTCTTCTTAACAAATTTTTCGCTTGGTACCTGGGCATATCTGTAGAAAACAGCGAGAAGCTCGCCTTGCTCCAAGGCGCTAAAAACACTGCGTTTTCGCGGCATTGCTAGGGAGAAAGCAATCGCAACTGCTGAAAAATTGACACGTGTGAGAACTCCACAACAAAGCATTGCCGCGAAATCATGGTCCTCGACGGCACTTTCGCTTGGTGCCGTGTTTCAGTTTCTGGGTTTTATTGTGAAATCAGGGTGCTTTTTCAAAAGCGAGCGAATTATGACTGCCAGCGGACTCATAATCTTAATGAACAACCTCGCCATTGGCTATTCGAAAATGACGCCTTGGGCGTAGAGTCTTATGGATTACAAGTTTACCTCACCGGATCTGTTAACAACATAACACACTTTTTCAGAGAGCCCGGTGAGGTACAGTTAGTGAACATGCAGTACCAGCTTTTCTGAATGACGCAAACAAATGTCTGCAGGACTTATTCACAGCTAAACGCTAGTTGCGTGGCAGTTTTCACCAAATTAACTGCACAGATAAATGTCGGCTTTCAACTTAGCCCAAAGCATTGACCGGTGAAGCGCTGCGTTTTCTTGCAGCCAGCTACGGGTACGTCGTTAGAGCAGCATGCTTGCATAAGAACGATGAGCTCGCTGCGCTTGACTTGGGCTGCCTTACCTTAAACCAATTCCTAAAGCATACATGCTTCTACGCCTTCTGTGGATGCGAAGTTGCGTCGGCACTGAACGACATGGTATTCTGTAGAGCAAGGGGTTCTCATGTAGGTTTTTTCATAAAAGTAACTGCAATGCCCCATAGAGCGAAATAAGGTTAACTGTTCTTCAAGAGAAACGTATGCAGGAACCGTTTTGCTTCGTAGTATTTCACATGGACCTCCTAGCTTGCGCAGGCCGATTCACCATCTGTGTCCGACGGCCGGCATTTGCGTACTGTGTGACCACGCCGGGCTCGAGAAGTGCAGGCAGGCACGAAACATGATCCGTGTGGCAGTTTGTCACTTACATTTGAGGGTGCCAAACAAAAGCATATTTAAAGCAAATCTAGTGTAGGGGGGGGGGGGGGGGGGCATGAGAAAACACGGCAAACATCAAGCACGGCAAGATTGCCTGCCGGCGTGCTATTTACGTCCGTTGCTCTAATCGGCTCATAACATACTTGTCCCCAATTACGTCGGCTCTGTTCTGCATTCACCATCATTTGGATGAAAATTCATGAAGAATAAGACACTTTTACCCGTTCAAGCGCACTGAAACGTTAGCGACATGGCTTTCTCGATCAGCCCAATTAACGCTTAGAGCAACTTAAAATGGGCGGGAAATAATACATAAAGTTCTTGAGAAAGGTCAGTTGTGAAAGCCGCTGCGCGAACCAAACACAACCACCTCACAGCATGATCATGCGACCATAAGTTAACGTTTACAGGGTAAGTCAACGTTTACCGAAATAAAAAAAAGTAGTCCAGAGTGAAGTGCTTTGAACAAACGACCATAGTTGTGGCCAGGTGCTTTGCAGCTCTCGGGTAATTTATCAAAAACGGTACCTGAATCACATCATCCGATTCGCTTTGTTCACGCTGTGCGGACTTTCCAGAAAAGTACACACAAAACGAAACGCAGCAAGCTCATCCGGCATTCGCTTTTCTATAATTCGCCCACCACACAGCAGGCATCACGGCGAGTGGAGAGCACATATGCTTTTTTACAGAGCACCACTTACGGAAACCTAGCGAGAGCTGCTGTGCCTATTTGAATCTGCGGCTGCTCGCGCTCCACGCTAAATAACGAGGAATATCCAGGAGTTGTGAAAACGCTGGGGGGCATATTTTGTAACCAAAGCTCTCTTCCTCTCTTTTTCTTCATTTTTTTATATTTTCGCCCATGTGCAAGTTCTCAAAATTTTTGTGGCCTTGAATAGGGGAAAGGAAGGCGAGAGCGCCCCTTTTTCAAAGATACCTTATGTGTCCTCCTTATTTTCCTTATTTTCTGTCTTTGTACATGTGATGTTTGTCGAAGCGCACGTGTTTTTTTTTCACGCATGCGAAATAAGTCACAGTGGAAGGATTTGAAAGGCAGGATCCGACGAGAGGTTTTATAGAGGCCCCACTAAGCGCTGCCGGGCTATAACAGTTCCCGATTTTAATCGACCCGCAGTGTGCGCGGGAGAAATTTTCACCTGTTTTATTCAAAAACTGTTCACCCTTAGTTTAGGCGCTACTTTTCTTCTAGGCGCATTAGCACCCGTTTAATATACAAGAGATTATAAATTAGAACAGTTTCCCGTAGCTTTTTATGTTATTCAAAGCAAAAAAAAAACAGAAGAAAAAAGTCCTGGTTTAAATAAATCGAATAGGTTGGAAAAACTGATCTCAAATCAAAATAAATAATTGAAGGTGACGACAAATTCTATTAAGAAGCCACTCCTTTTTATATGCGTTAGGCAAGAGAGCCTGCGCCAAGACCCGGCGACAAAGTTTGCTTCTATACAGAAGCATGTGTACTACAATGCTGAAAGCCTTTAGGTATACTAGGTATTTTTTTAAATATCTTGAAATTATGCACTTTAAAGCGCGAGCTGTTTAAAACGAAGCACCAGTGGTGCGAGAGCACATTTTTCAAATTAAAGTTCAGGCGATTGTCCAAAACAAGAAAACAAAGCTTATATATATTAACGGCATCCAGTGAGACTGTAGTTCACTGAATTTCGATCGTCATTTTGAAGCAGCATTTTGTCTTGGAAAGACGCTGCAACTCAAATGCACCTTTCAGAAAAGGGTCTGTGGGTAAAATACAGCTTTCAAGGCAGAGCTGGGGGAAACGAGAATCTTCTGCTCAATTTTGTTCCCCTGCATTCACTTAAGGGGGAAGCATCTTAATAAAGAGAACTTCGAGACAAACTCCTTCACTGCAGCAGGAACACTTTTGCGTAAGACACGAAGGAAACAACATAAGGATCAAAAAGTGACAAGAAAAAGCTACAACAAACCCGTGTAAAGTTTTCTCTGAGATTCGCAAAGAATTTCTGGGGGCGCACCCTCAGGATGTCATATACAAAACGGTGCACCATGTTATTGCGAGATATCCGTAACCCAACGAAAAAAAAATTGAAGATAGGAGTTTTTAGTTGTTGTTACTAACCACCTCAGTGTGAGAAAACCCACCCTATCTTTAAAAAAGAATCAAAAATAGTTTTCACATCGCAGGCGTAAATGATCGAGATGCCGCAAGGCCTCAGACTCCTCGCTTTGAGAGCCTCAAGTTCACGCCGCAAACTTTGAATGTCATCTGATATGAAAGCAACGAATTTAGTTTTTAATCTTGTCGTCCAGGGGGTTTCTCAACTCGAGTTTGAAAGTGGCACGTCTGCTCAGATAGCTGATACAAAATGCTATTTATTGAACAAAGACAAGGACCCAAATCAAGGCAAATATGCCTAAAGAGCTCGCACAGACAATATTTTGTAAGGTTCGCATAAATCGCTTTCATTACTATCACGCATTTAGAGCGGATTTTGGTTCAGCTATAACTCGAGTTTAAGGCTCATAGCTATATGTCATCTCTTTTGACCCACACGTCTGCGCTCCCCGCTGAGGTATCACTGTAGGTCAAAATGGAGTGCTCAACGACTGCATGAAGTGCCCTCGTACTCTTCTTCATGTCGCATCGGTGTTCTCTTGTGTAGTCTTTCGAAGCTTCTGATTTCGCAAGTTCACGTCTAAATATAAACAGCGCATTGTTTTGCCCGAAAATCGAAAATGCTTGTTTTCACGCCCTACATTCTCACTGTCTTTTACATTTACAATTCTTCTTGTTCGCTTGCAGGCGCATGGCGCATAAATTACACACCAAACAGTGCCAGGCATAGTTCCGAGCATCTAGTTCTTGGCGTAGGTTGAGTCATGTTCCTAGGTAGCCGAATGGCAAGTGTTGAGTACAATACGAGCCATCTGACATTGAATTCACGTGCGAAGGATAGGAGAGTTTTAATACCGCGCATCTAATAAGACCTTGTCCAAATCAGGTCCACAGCACAAGACGTCGATTAGCCAATAACGCTGTAAGCGTATTATTTGTTTCGATTACTAATGAAAAACGGAATGATGATTTTCATTTTTATTTCAGATTACTTTTTTTTTCTTGCGGTGATGAGAAGACACAGTTCAAGGGGGTAACCGGTACGTTTGCAAACATTTTATCGTATTGAGACTTTTTAAAATCCTGTCGATCTTTACAAAATTCTCGTATGACGGTTTCTATTATTCAGTCCCACATCACTGCGGCGTTTTTAAAAAAAATTGCCTCCACTGCCCTTTTCTTTACACTCCCATTAAAAGGTCAAAAGAAGATGTAAACTACTGCACCACTTGCGTATTCAAGGTTATTCGTTCACCACCTTCACATTAAGAAGACATAAATACATTCACGCATGCACGCGCACACACACACGCACGCACGCACGCGCACGCGCACACGCACGCACGCACGCCCGCCCGCCCGCACACACACGCACGCACGCACACGCACACGCACACACGCACGCACGCACGCACGCACGCACGCACGCACGCACACACACACACGCACACGCACGCACACGCACACGCACGCACGCACACGTCGAAATTAACCACGTACTAAACAACCGAATCTGCATGGATATCCTGCAGCTGTTTCCCTTTTCATTCGTAACAAGTTTGCTACATCTTTTCCCTCCATTTAGGTTAACAGCTACCGTAATGTTTCCTGACAGCTCCTGAATGTTCCGCATGAAGGTTGTCACTTTTAATCTGGGATATAAATGCGCCCACTGGCAACATTGGTAGCTGACAGCTTAGTATGGTATTTGGTGTTTCCAGTGTTATTTGGACAAGCTGTTTCCTTGCGTGCTTGCAATATGCAAGTCGGAGCTTAACTAATGAGCACAGGCCAGTCAAAGTATTACTGAGTGTAAACAGTTGCTCTTCAATTGCGCTTTCCTTGCCTGTCAAAATCGTGGATATTACTTTTAGTGCAGATCCTCAGGTTATTTGTCGACGTTAGATTACCGCGTATATTTGATGCTAACAAGAAATACGCCAATCGCTAAATAAGTTCACATTCATATTACACTCAACCATGCGTTTGTTCATTCTTTTGTTTGTTCGTTGCTCTTGACTTTATTTTGAAGGAGTACAGAAACAAAATTTAGAAAGAGAACAAGCAATACGATCGGTTCAAGGTCGTAAGCAAAAACCTTCTATCAAGTTTCAGTGGCAATTATTGAGTATAACATGATTTCATTTTATTGTTTTCTCGGGAGAGGTCGGAATTTACACTCATGTCAGATGATGTGAAGGTGCACTCGCCGTTTATTCTAATGTCATCGATCTCAGTCATGGTTCTCAGAAGCAGCCCGTGCTTGGTGGCGATGCCAACGTCATCAATATTAGGGTTGTCAAGACTGGCCGCTAGACAAACACATATAGGCACAATTCAATGTTCGCGCAGTCCTAGGCCAAAAGTGGCGCACAAAATCCCTTGGAAGTAATGAATAGCCCTTCGCACTGGTGTTTTGAGGTCATTTTTATAATCACTAGGCTTGGAAGCCTCATTTCAAAGATAAAAGACGCACTCAAACGGTTTCTATATGTACTTTTTTAACAGCAATCATTATGAAGTACAACACAAAACTAATTTTGTAAAAGCAGAGAAATGCGAAGCTCTAGCAGCAGTGTTAGTCTCTTTGTGGTCCTTGATAATTTTTTCACATCGTCAAAGGCGTCGCTTCGCCAGCAGCCGTGACTTACTTCAAACCAAGATTTCTACCCTCCATCAGCCTCAGTAGACTTTGCTTTATCCTCCACTTTCGCAATGAACACGCCTCGCTCATTCAGTTTCCCTCTGTCAGACCTTGTCTCTTTTCCGTATCCAACTTATGTTTCTGTCGTCAGCCTTCGCGGGACAGCATCCGCTACTTCTCGCCTTTGCAAGATCGCTGAGATCAAAACGGTTATGGTGGACTAGGACACAGCGTTCTGCAACTGGAGATCCCGAAGTGTAAAGTGTGTAAATAAACCGCAGGCGAAAAATAAACAAATATGAAATAATAAATGACAGAAGCCGCGTTCTAGTTGCAAATGTGTGCCTACGAAATTGCACCTCACGTGGTAAAAGAATGGGCACACCGGGAGGGCATGGCCGCACGCTATGATTACCGCGAGTGCATCCAGATCCGTCCTTTGGATAAGTTGACCGCGTGGAAAAAAAAGAAAGATCACCTTGCTAATGGGGCACTGTCGCTGAATACAAATGCAGAGCAGTGAACGGGCTCCCTGTGCAACACCGTGCGCGGAGCAGGCTTCCGAGCGCAGCAGGCAGATGATACTGTTGGGTTAACCGTCCCCAACTTGCATGCGAACAAATCACTTTAGTCATTCTTTTGTGAACGTACCACGCCTGTGCTGAATGTCGCTCGAATTTCTCCTTTAGGTTCTATGGTTTGGTTTTGGTTCAGTTCTTGCTTAGGGCAATCAATAAAGCGCACAAAAAGGCGCGGACAGGCTTCTGAGCAACACCGTAGCTGACACGAGCCGCTATGTGGAACTGTACGCGAGAGCTGCGGCGCTGAGCGCGACAATCCTGGTTCAAACTGCCCATTTTTTGTTGCCGCGGGAGAGTGCTCATACCTTTACAGAACAAACGTTTTTCTTTCATGCTTTACACGCCGATGAAAAATTTCTCCCCTGTACATAGGTCACAATGTCACAAATGAATTTGATTTTTAAGGAAAGGAAAGGGCGCCGGTAAGCCTCATTTCTCGCTGAACACCTCAACTGCACCACAAGGGCAAAGGTTAAGGCGGGCGTAAAAGAAGAAAGTGGTGCCGTTTTGGAGCGATTCAGAGTAATGTCGACGTTGTCGCGTGCCTCAATAAAACTTCCATTAACATAGGTAGAAGCTTCGCGCCCACATAGCCTGTTTCTACCGTACCCGTACGCCGATGCTCGCGATGCAGCGGAGATCATACGCCTTTCGCGGAGGGGGGGGGGGGAAGGGGGGGGGGGAGGGCGGGGGGGGGACTTTGTTAGTCTGCACTTAGA
>JARKHS020000758.1:0-10825 GCA_030143305.2 Amblyomma americanum | reverse complement strand
TGCAAGGGTTGGAGACCAAGCTAGAGAGGAGCGGACTAGGCTCCAACCTTTCTTTTTTCAAGCAAGGGGAATGAATTAAATAGTCATTACCGGGACTAATATACGCGGATGATATAGTGCCAATGGCTGACAACAAGGAAGACTTGCAGAAGTTGATAGACATATGCGGTACAGAGGAAGATAGATTAGGTTTCAAGTTTAGTAAAGAAAAATCTGCAATCACGATATTTAATGATGAGGGCGGCGAGCATAGGATACAGGAGTTCACGCTAGAAGTAGTGTATGAGTACAAGTATCTTGGGGTGTGGATAAATAACGGTGCTGAGTATCTGACAGAGCATGAAAAATATGTAATGAATAAAGCTAGTAGGAATGCAGCTGTCATGAAAAATAGGTCACTGCGGAATTACAATGGGTATGAAGTGGTAAGAGGGATCTGGAAAGGTGTGATGGTTCCTATCCTGACTTTCGGCAATGCGGTCCTGTGCATGAGACCAGATGTTCAAGCAAGGTTAGAAATCAAACAACGCGGCGTAGGGAGGCCAGCTTTGGGAGCACATGGCAATACACCAAATCAGGGGGTACAGGGTGATATGGGATGGGCGTCATTCGAGAGCAGAGAAGCTAGCAGTAAGACAGCATTTGAGGAGCAATTGAGAAAAATGGGGGAAAAGCAGTGGTCTAGGAAAGTTTTCAGATACCTGTACGTAAGGAATGTTGACACGAAATGGAGAAAGTGAACTAGAAAACTGACAAGCAAATATCTGGACACCAGTAGGGGGGCAAATCAGCAATTATCGGTTAAGAAAAAGGTTAAAGAAACAGAGATAGCTCTGTGGAAAACAGGGATGCTGACGAAATCGGCACTGGGAACACACAAGATTTTTAAGCAGGAAATTTCCAATGAAAATATCTATGATAATTGTAGGGGAAGCTCTTTGTTGTTTGAGGCCATGGAGGACGGGAGTTTTGCGGACTAAGAGATATAGAGTCAGGTACCACGAGATAGACACGTTGTGCGTTGCGTGCGGAGAGGAGGAGGAAACGGCTGAACACTTGATACTCTTCTGTAAAGGGCTTCACCCTACAGTGGAAAGCAGCGGGGCTGATTTATTCAAGGCATTGGGGTTTAAGGACAGTGAAGGGAAAGTAGATTTTAAGCGGGTAGAAGTAACCAAGCAAAGGTTATCTGATTGGTGGCTAAAATCAAGACAAGAGTAAAATTTCATAAGTCATGGCTAGATGGGCCACCGCCCGATTTAAAGGGTTCAGCCTCATCCATCCACCCACCCGTCCGTCCGTCCGTCCGTCCGTCCATCCATCCATCCATCCATCCATCCATCCATCCATCTACATTTATCGCATTTCGCTGCGTTATTGCTATTATTGTTTGTACTTTGTGGAGTTTGTGGGGAATGAATTAAATAGTCATTACCGGGACTAATATACGCGGATGATATAGTGCCAATGGCTGACAACAAGGAAGACTTGCAGAAGTTGATAGACATATGCGTATTTACCAGGAAAAAAGAAGCCGCGGAACGTTTCAAGAGCTTGCGCCCTTCATAAGCGCAACGAAAAAGGTAGCTAAAATCAACGAGACAGTGCACATTCCCCAAAAGCGATGCTCGAGTAAAGGCGATGCTCGGCCATGCAGAGCGAAGTATTAAGTTTCTTCACGCAAGATTTCAGAATGGCCAAGTGCTGGTTACCTGAACAGTATAGCATTTTGTTTTCAACTATTTCGAAAAAACGCTAACTTTGATCAGGAATAACCTGTAAACTAAATGAGGCAGATGAATGATATTTTCAGAACAGAAGAACGATTACACGGTCTCCAACTGTGCAAAAAGTCATCCCAGGACAATGCATATCCCAAAAGTTATTGCAGATTACATTGTTCTGTTTTCTACGTTGTGCAAACATGCTTGGCTAATAAACTTTCTTATACACATATTTCTAAATGCTTAAACATCATCAGATCTCAAAGTATCTCGAAAGATTTTTCTCTAGGTGCAATAGGTTTTTCACAACTTTGCATTTCCTGAGACAAGTTGAGCTCAACTGCCATTTTTCATCTTTGCGTTTTCTCTTACAGTTGAAACAAATTTGCTGCTATCGTTAAACCACATGCATGTTGTGAAAGAAGAAGAAATTAGCTTTTTGGAAATATCTGTACAATATATATTTATGAAGCTAACGAGCGAGGTACAGTCGACGTAAAAATATCACCAAAAACGTTTTCCATTCACCGTCAAAGTGGGACCGCCACCTAAGCGTGCTCCTGCCAGAGGGCTCCGAGGGTCGCCACATCTGCGAGGAACCGACAGGCCCTCCTCCGCTAAACGGCCAACAACATGGCTGGTCGCCGGGCAGCCCCCCGCATTCCCACAGTCCTGCAGGCGTCTGCTCTCTTGCAGCGCGATACCGTGAGCTCCGCTCGCGTTTAACATCAGAGCAGCCAGAGGTAACCGCGCTGCAGGAGACTTACATTCGGATGCGGGATGGGGAGCCCCAAATGCGGCTGCCCGGATACATTGGATATCATTCGTCAATGAAATCTGAGGAGGTGTCGTGTGCGGCAATCCCTTGCGACGACCCAGACCATCGACCCGGAAAATCGCGGGCCTCCATTTATGTGCGCCGCGATGCACAGCACGCGCTCGCCAGCATGGCGGCGGCGACGAGTGACGTTCAGCTGTGCGTAGCAGTGACAGTGCGCGTCGTTGGTGTTGACACATTAGTGGCCAGTGTTTATGTGCGCCCAGCTGTGGCTTTGAACGCGCTTTTTTTTTCGTGCATTGTCATTGTGTTGCGCCCGCGCCAGCTCGTCGTTCGTGACTTCAATGCTCACCATTGTGCGTGGGGCAGTGCGCGCAACGAACGGCGCGGTGATGACCTGCACGACGCAGCAACGCAGCTGGGGCTCACTCCCCTCAACACATGGCCAGGTCACCTTCCGACAACGCGGATCGCCAAGCTCCTGCATCGAGGCGACCTGGCGTCGTGCGCCACCTCTCTGGGGCTTGGATCACTTCTCCATCACCATAGAGCCCACTGCTAAAAAGGGCGCCCCATGCGTACGTACGCAATCGTGGATTGGGGCCGCTTCTGCCAAGAGGTGGACGCCGCCGCTGCGTCTGGCGCCAGTCTTGTCCGCAGCGCCCTCGCAGCCACGCGTCGCGCAGAGGTGCGGGCAAGCCAGCCTACACCCAACAATAAGCTGCTCGATCTCGGCGACAAATGGAAAAGGCGGAGCTTAGGGCCTGACGGACGGACAGGGTCGAAAACTGGACGATCTACAATCGGCTAGACGCCGCGGCAAGACTTCATGCAACAAGCCCAATCGACGGCAGTGGGCTTCTCTCTGCAACACGATGGAGAAGGATCGCAGCTCGCGGCGGCTCTTCACCCTGCGGCGCATCACTACACCTTAGACGAACCCTCAGCCCTGGCCGCTCTCGCCATCTCGAGCGGCCAAACAAACCAACAGCTGGCTGAGCAGTTCGGTGACCGGTTTGCGCCGCAGCACCCCGCGAGCAGTGCTGTTCTTACAGTGACGACATCAGGCCCCAGTTTCGACGCCAGTGTCTCTCCCCCCGTCAGGGACGACGGCCCGTGCAACGCGCTCTTCACAGCGGCGGAACTAAATAGGTTGCCTCGATGCCAGCGCTGCAGCGATGGTCTAAGCGCTGGGCATCGAGTCACCCTATAGAACTAAACGACGCACTGCGCCGCTGCACCCGCCGCTCAGCGCCCGGGCCCGATGGGATTACCTACCAGATGCTGCGCAACCTGGACGCGGAGCAGCGTCAGGTCCTCCTGCGGCAATTCTACCTGGTGTGGGAACGCGGGGAGCTGCCTGAGGATTGGCGCACAGCGGTCGTCTGCCTAACACCGAAGCCAGGCCGCTCGCCCACGGAGCTCAGCGGATACCGGCCAGTGGCACTAACGTCGGCGGCGGAGCACATGGCACTCCAACGCTTGCATGCGCGGGGCGCGGAGGCAGACTTGTTTGACGAGCGTCAGACAGGCTTTCGCGGGATGCGCTGCAAGGCAGAGTCAATCGCTCCAACTAAGTTTAAGCTCTGTTGAAAATTGCCGTACTGTTTGTCTTATGAAGCCAAGCGTATCAAAATGCAAAGTCAAACACGCATTAACCAAGCGCACTAACATTAGCTATTCAATAAAAGTCTCTGTCTGTGTGTCTCAACATTGTTGTTCCTATGACTGCAGTATTCTGGAGAATGCAACAACTGGCTCAGCTACCCAGTTTGTTGACCACCTTTTGCCAAGTCTAGTACTACCGGTATCGAGAAATCTTAATCAGAAGCAGCCTCACGTGCTCGGAGCATGTCACGAAACTTGCTGCTGACACCACAAAGTCAGTCGGCTTTATCGGGAGACGCTTTGGTCTGTGTGATCTTTCCATGCGCCGCTTGTGTCCGAAACTTTAATTCATCCCAAATTTAAATATGTTTTAGCTATTTTTTTCTGTAGAGTTAGTTGTTGAACTATTTGGCATTGTATATTTAAGCTCATATTCTTCCAGCGCAACGGCACACGGCCAAAGAAGGGAAGAAGGACGAAGCACGACGAAGCTCTTTCAGATTTGCACCAAACCTATCTCAAAAACTGTTCGACGAAACTAAGCCGCGATTTGATCTAACTGTGACACCCGGTACAGCATTGTGAGTATTAAATCATTTCAGCTGAACACCAGAAAGCGCGTAGAAGGGAAATCGCTTATTTGGGAGTATTCCATATAAGCCACCATACTGTTACTCCCCTTTCTAGCTATGTTAAGTTAGAAGCCCATGGCGCCTGTGGGTCGTTTCCCCCCCTTTTTTTTTCCGGGAGCTGTCGTCTCCGTGGGGGTCGAGGGGAGGTTACTGAACGGCGCAACACCAGCGCTAGTTCCTTTCGGCTCCGGCCACGACTCGCTATTGTACACTTCCCGCCACCGCGTGCTGCCCCCGCTCGCTGCTGCACGTCTCACCGTCTCGCCCCTGCTGACCGGCCGTGCGCGAGGGCTTAGAACAATGACAGCGCGTCGCGCCCTTCCGACGCTGCCCAGGGCCGTGGCTTTGAAATGGGGAGTGGGACCGCGAACAACGTTGTCGCAGGGGGGCCGACAACCTGTCCCGACTGAGGAGATTCCTTTTACTGTCAGCGGAGACAGCAGAGCCGACGCGTAGGCGCCTTGATGGCGCCTCGATGGGTTGCACATGTATTGAGTTATGTATGCGAAACCGCGCGCCCTGCACGTTCGAGGAGGTTTGGGGCTCCACTGAGTCGTTCTCTGACGAGCCCTGGGATCCGCCAATTTGTGTTTACTGTGCCTTTGTACTGCTATCGGCCCATATTGGACGAGAGCTGGGATAGCACAGCTCCACCCAATTATCGAAAGGTTTAAAACCTACTGCAAACAAAGAGTTTGAAGGGGCGCGCCAAGTCAGTCTCGGCCGCTTTTAAACAGCCTTTTTTTTAACTGCGTTATTCTCACCTGCCTTGTATTTCAATCCCGTCTTTAATAAGTAAGTTTTGTCAGTCTCGGCCGCTTTTAAACAGCCTTTTTTTTAACTGCTTTATTCTCACCTGCCTTGTATTTCGATCCCGTCTTTAATAAGTAGTTTTGTTGTTAATACGTTGTAGTTGCTGCCCCAACGGCAACGTTTCGCCAAACGAGCGGACGAAGACCCGAAGGCTATAATATCTCACTTGGAGCACTGACACTAGTTTTTCCTTTGGTTTACTTGTATTGCTGCTATTTTTTACTATAATGTATCAAGGGCGTGTATGCCCATTTTCTTAGTCCATTGACTGTGACGTCTCGGATGCACTACTACTGCCACCCTTTTGATGTTATCTTAATATTGTTCCCGTTACTAGCACGTCACTATAAGTCCTTAAACGACATGAAAAAATGACGACGCTTCTTTGTATTTTGCTCTATCTTATTGCGCACGACGGGGCTATTCGGAGGGATATAGGAGAGGCCTTTGTTCTGCAGTGATGGCAGTTATGCTGCTGATGATGATACTCAGTGTATGATATATTATTAATTTACTTCATACTGCAGTTCATGTTACAGATACAAGCAGAACAAATACATATTAGATGTTACAGATACAAGGTCTTACGGTTGGCGTCTGGCACCAGGTGCAGAAAGGAATTTCACCCGACCGTCTCTCACCATGCTTCGTCGAAATGAGGCGTGACTTCTCCTGACAGGGTAGGCGTCTGGCACCACGTGCAGAAAGGAATTTCACCCGACCGTGTCTCACCATGCTTCGTCGAAATGAGGCGTGACTTCTGACAGGGTTGGCGTCTGGCACCAAGTGCAGAAAGGAATTTCACCCGACCGTGTCTCACCATGCTTCGTCGAAATGAGGCGTGACTTCTGACAGGGTAGGCGTCTGGCACCACGTGCAGAAAGGAATTTCACCCGACCGTGGCTCACCATGCTTCGTCGAAATGAGGCGTGACTTCTCCTGACAGGGTAGGCGTCTGGCACCACGTGCAGAAAGGAATTTCACCCGACCGTGTCTCACCATGCTTCGTCGAAATGAGGCGTGACTTCTGACAGGGTAGGCGTCTGGCACCACGTGCAGAAAGGAATTTCACCCGACCGTGTCTCACCATGCTTCGTCGAAATGAGGCGTGACTTCTCCTGACAGGGTAGGCGTCTGGCACCACGTGCAGAAAGGAATTTCACTCGACCGTGTCTCACCATGCTTCGTCGAAATGAGGCGTGACTTCTGACAGGGTAGGCGTCTGGCACCACGTGCAGAAAGGAATTTCACCCGACCGTGTCTCACCATGCTTCGTCGAAATGAGGCGTGACTTCTGACAGGGTAGGCGTCTGGCACCACGTGCAGAAAGGAATTTCACCCGACCGTGTCTCACCATGCTTCGTCGAAATGAGGCGTGACTTCTGACAGGGTAGGCGTCTGGCACCACGTGCAGAAAGGAATTTCACCCGACCGTGTCTCACCATGCTTCGTCGAAATGAGGCGTGACTTCTGACAGGGTAGGCGTCTGGCACCACGTGCAGAAAGGAATTTCACCCGACCGTGTCTCACCATGCTTCGTCGAAATGAGGCGTGACTTCTGACAGGGTAGGCGTCTGGCACCACGTGCAGAAAGGAATTTCACCCGACCGTGTCTCACCATGCTTCGTCGAAATGAGGCGTGACTTCTGACAGGGTAGGCGTCTGGCACCACGTGCAGAAAGGAATTTCACCCGACCGTGTCTCACCATGCTTCGTCGAAATGAGGCGTGACTTCTGACAGGGTAGGCGTCTGGCACCACGTGCAGAAAGGAATTTCACCCGACCGTGTCTCACCATGCTTCGTCGAAATGAGGCGTGACTTCTGACAGGGTAGGCGTCTGGCACCACGTGCAGAAAGGAATTTCACCCGACCGTGTCTCACCATGCTTCGTCGAAATGAGGCGTGACTTCTGACAGGGTAGGCGTCTGGCACCACGTGCAGAAAGGAATTTCACCCGACCGTGTCTCACCATGCTTCGTCGAAATGAGGCGTGACTTCTGACAGGGTAGGCGTCTGGCACCACGTGCAGAAAGGAATTTCACCCGACCGTGTCTCACCATGCTTCGTCGAAATGAGGCGTGACTTCTGACAGGGTAGGCGTCTGGCACCACGTGCAGAAAGGAATTTCACCCGACCGTGTCTCACCATGCTTCGTCGAAATGAGGCGTGACTTCTGACAGGGTAGGCGTCTGGCACCACGTGCAGAAAGGAATTTCACCCGACCGTGTCTCACCATGCTTCGTCGAAATGAGGCGTGACTTCTGACAGGGTAGGCGTCTGGCACCACGTGCAGAAAGGAATTTCACCCGACCGTGTCTCACCATGCTTCGTCGAAATGAGGCGTGACTTCTGACAGGGTAGGCGTCTGGCACCACGTGCAGAAAGGAATTTCACCCGACCGTGTCTCACCATGCTTCGTCGAAATGAGGCGTGACTTCTGACAGGGTAGGCGTCTGGCACCACGTGCAGAAAGGAATTTCACCCGACCGTGTCTCACCATGCTTCGTCGAAATGAGGCGTGACTTCTGACAGGGTAGGCGTCTGGCACCACGTGCAGAAAGGAATTTCACCCGACCGTGTCTCACCATGCTTCGTCGAAATGAGGCGTGACTTCTGACAGGGTAGGCGTCTGGCACCACGTGCAGAAAGGAATTTCACCCGACCGTGTCTCACCATGCTTCGTCGAAATGAGGCGTGACTTCTGACAGGGTAGGCGTCTGGCACCACGTGCAGAAAGGAATTTCACCCGACCGTGTCTCACCATGCTTCGTCGAAATGAGGCGTGACTTCTGACAGGGTAGGCGTCTGGCACCACGTGCAGAAAGGAATTTCACCCGACCGTGTCTCACCATGCTTCGTCGAAATGAGGCGTGACTTCTGACAGGGTAGGCGTCTGGCACCACGTGCAGAAAGGAATTTCACCCGACCGTGTCTCACCATGCTTCGTCGAAATGAGGCGTGACTTCTGACAGGGTAGGCGTCTGGCACCACGTGCAGAAAGGAATTTCACCCGACCGTGTCTCACCATGCTTCGTCGAAATGAGGCGTGACTTCTGACAGGGTAGGCGTCTGGCACCACGTGCAGAAAGGAATTTCACCCGACCGTGTCTCACCATGCTTCGTCGAAATGAGGCGTGACTTCTGACAGGGTAGGCGTCTGGCACCACGTGCAGAAAGGAATTTCACCCGACCGTGTCTCACCATGCTTCGTCGAAATGAGGCGTGACTTCTGACAGGGTAGGCGTCTGGCACCACGTGCAGAAAGGAATTTCACCCGACCGTGTCTCACCATGCTTCGTCGAAATGAGGCGTGACTTCTGACAGGGTAGGCGTCTGGCACCACGTGCAGAAAGGAATTTCACCCGACCGTGTCTCACCATGCTTCGTCGAAATGAGGCGTGACTTCTCCTGACAGGGTAGGCGTCTGGCACCACGTGCAGAAAGGAATTTCACCCGACCGTGGCTCACCATGCTTCGTCGAAATGAGGCGTGACTTCTGACAGGGTAGGCGTCTGGCACCACGTGCAGAAAGGAATTTCACCCGACCGTGTCTCACCATGCTTCGTCGAAATGAGGCGTGACTTCTGACAGGGTAGGCGTCTGGCACCACGTGCAGAAAGGAATTTCACCCGACCGTGTCTCACCATGCTTCGTCGAAATGAGGCGTGACTTCTGACAGGGTAGGCGTCTGGCACCACGTGCAGAAAGGAATTTCACCCGACCGTGTCTCACCATGCTTCGTCGAAATGAGGCGTGACTTCTGACAGGGTAGGCGTCTGGCACCACGTGCAGAAAGGAATTTCACCCGACCGTGTCTCACCATGCTTCGTCGAAATGAGGCGTGACTTCTGACAGGGTAGGCGTCTGGCACCACGTGCAGAAAGGAATTTCACCCGACCGTGTCTCACCATGCTTCGTCGAAATGAGGCGTGACTTCTGACAGGGTAGGCGTCTGGCACCACGTGCAGAAAGGAATTTCACCCGACCGTGTCTCACCATGCTTCGTCGAAATGAGGCGTGACTTCTGACAGGGTAGGCGTCTGGCACCACGTGCAGAAAGGAATTTCACCCGACCGTGTCTCACCATGCTTCGTCGAAATGAGGCGTGACTTCTCCTGACAGGGTAGGCGTCTGGCACCACGTGCAGAAAGGAATTTCACCCGACCGTGTCTCACCATGCTTCGTCGAAATGAGGCGTGACTTCTGACAGGGTAGGCGTCTGGCACCACGTGCAGAAAGGAATTTCACCCGACCGTGTCTCACCATGCTTCGTCGAAATGAGGCGTGACTTCTGACAGGGTAGGCGTCTGGCACCACGTGCAGAAAGGAATTTCACCCGACCGTGTCTCACCATGCTTCGTCGAAATGAGGCGTGACTTCTGACAGGGTAGGCGTCTGGCACCACGTGCAGAAAGGAATTTCACCCGACCGTGTCTCACCATGCTTCGTCGAAATGAGGCGTGACTTCTGACAGGGTAGGCGTCTGGCACCACGTGCAGAAAGGAATTTCACCCGACCGTGTCTCACCATGCTTCGTCGAAATGAGGCGTGACTTCTGACAGGGTAGGCGTCTGGCACCACGTGCAGAAAGGAATTTCACCCGACCGTGTCTCACCATGCTTCGTCGAAATGAGGCGTGACTTCTGACAGGGTAGGCGTCTGGCACCACGTGCAGAAAGGAATTTCACCCGACCGTGTCTCACCATGCTTGGTCGAAATGAGGCGTGACTTCTGACAGGGTAGGCGTCTGGCACCACGTGCAGAAAGGAATTTCACCCGACCGTGGCTCACCATGCTTCGTCGAAATGAGGCGTGACTTCTGACAGGGTAGGCGTCTGGCACCACGTGCAGAAAGGAATTTCACCCGACCGTGTCTCACCATGCTTCGTCGAAATGAGGCGTGACTTCTGTGATGACCCCCATAATGCGCAGGTCCACACGGGACGGAGAGGCAAAGAGACACCGTATGGCTCAGTTTAAACAAACAGGTATATTCAATAATTACACATGGTTAAGGTTATACATCAGAGGCTGGGGCGTCCGAGCTTACGTGCCGACGACTTCATGGGGGCGATGGAGTGGCTCCGGAGTTGGGCTCGAGCGGTTGCTGGCAGAAGCTGCACGCCGTCGGGCTTCGGCACTGAAGGCTCTCTTGGCGAACGATGTCGTCCTCAGCGTGTATGCAGTAGAATTTCAATAGTCGTCCGTTTCTTCGAGGATGGTTCACAAACCCTTCCTCTAGTGTCGTTCGGCTTGGAAGATGAACAGG
>JARKHS020000757.1:0-131023 GCA_030143305.2 Amblyomma americanum | reverse complement strand
TTTAAAAAATGCGCATTGAGTTTCAGCTTACTGCTTAGTGACTCTGTGTGAATTCTTAACAGTTCAATAACAGCTAAAAGTTTATTGAGCTCCTTCGTTACAGCTCAAAACCTTGTCGGCTGATATTAGTCAAGAGGAGGCCAATTGGCTACACTTCAATCGAATGACATTATAATTTGAACCTGGAGCCAATATGAAACACGTAAATTGAGTCTCAGTTAACTGAAGCCAACTGAATCATTTGAAGCACAGCACAAAAAGACAGGCGTGATTTCTGTCGGGAACAGAGATAAGAAAATTCTTTTGCCACAAAGGCAAAAAGATGGGTGCTTACGCTAGCAGTTTCTTGTCTGGCTCTCTTGAAGCGAGAGACTCCTGCCGTTCTTCAACGTCATGTCGATATGCAAATACGACCAGGGGAGGCAGCGGAACGCAAAATAAAAATATTCAAATATTACTCCCGTTTTCCAACGTCGTGTCGCTATGCAAACAAACAGCCTTAGTAGGCAACAGAGCGCAAATAAAAAAAAAGATAGAAAAAGTAAAAACATTATACAAATGAAACAAGTTGAAAAACAGACAGAAATAAAACTAAAAATAAAATACACAAATCAAAAAGAGGGTTAAAAATAATTAAAACAAGAGAACTAAAATAAAAAATATTTTCTGAAAGAATTTCAGAAAGAATTTTGTGAAAATTGCTGAAAGAAATGTCTAAAGAGTGGCATAAATAAATGTGCAAAGAATTGCAGAAGTTTTGCACTTAGTTGCGGCAGAATAGCGACGAACCTGGGTCATAATTTTCGCTACATATATTTCACGTGCGTGTCAATGGCTCTATGCGTCCATTTAAGGAGATATGACGGGATTACAAAGTTTAAACGTGTGGCAGTGTAGGGAAATCAATGCTTCTATGTCTGTGGTACGGTTTCGTTAAGTAACTATGCTAATGAAGTATGTAACTCCTTTCACAAGCCAAAATATGTAAAGCCACACTTTCAGCAAGACAATAATGTCCACCTCAAAATCAACTGAACGAACTGTCCGTGACAATACATTTGCCCCACGCCTATTAGTTTAAGATCGCAAGCTCACTGAGAGTAGTCAGGTGCCGACACATATATCCACCAGAGTACTTGTTCTGGGTTGCTGCCTACGCACCACTTTTTTGTTTTTATATTAAGCGCTGTCACAAATTCAGCTGGGCAGAAAATAAAATCAACCATTAGTAGTTTTTGTGTATTATGTAAAAACATTTTACTAAGAAATTTTGATCTGTTTTCAGAAATTTCGGCATATTTCTTCGAATCATTTGAGTTCTGGGAAGACACTGATTATTATGGAGAAACCGGTTAAAGTTACCTAAATGTACATGTTCTCACGCTTGCCTACTTTCCTTTCTAGGTGTCTAATGGTGCCTACCATACGCGTGATCTCACAGGAAAACTTCTCCTCCTGAGGTAGCTTCTCAGCAACCGCTTATTGTGTCGGAGTGGCTAGATCGTCAGCGAGAAAAGTGAGCAAACATATTGTAGAGGGAAAAATATTTTCCGCGAATTGATCGCACACGAAGTATCGTAAACTTGTAGGGTTGGTTAGAGGAGTTCGTTCATCTCATGTCGCTCACGATACGTGGCGCCGGTGAAACCAAGAAGACCTAAGACAGCCGCAGCATCCTAGGCTCACATGTCAGTACATCTGGCGGCTGCAAGTGTTTATTGGCGCAGGGCAACAAGTGAAATTTACAGGGACATTTCAGAGACAGGGAAGGCAATAGCGTTAGAAGCAACTGATGCGTTTACTAAAAGTGACGTCCCTAACGGGCTGGTGACGTCCCTTTCCTCGAGCGAATGTGCGAATTTTATGACGAACGCCACAATTTTTTTGCGGGTAAAACTTTTGTGCCTATCATATTCAAAATAGTTTAGAATACTAGTAAAAAGCTCTTTAGTCTGTTAACAATGCCAGGCTCAGAGCACTGCTCCGAGATTTTTTATCGCTCATAGAGGGAAGATTTCTGAGAATACATAAATAATAACGCTTTCAGGTAAAATATGGGGGTTAAAAAATGCCGGCTTTGAGCTACGCCTTCTATTGGCGCCTTTTCTGGGTCCCGCTTCCTGGTGCCCTGGCGAGCACCACCAGAGCTCCGCAAATAACAAAGACAAATATACTCTTTTGGCAAAAGGAATGGCAGGCGTGAGCCGTAAATTTAGCTTCTGAAATAGCTCGCTAGAAACATATATTCAGTACAGGCTCGGTGAAGTAAACAACCGTGTCGACGGGACGATCTCGCAAAAATATACGCCCATCTTTTTTCCCCCGGCGATGTCCTTGGTCTGCCGTAGTTGCCACCAGCGTATATTAAAGTCTAACCTGCTCGTGTTCAAGGTTCATAAATATAAATTTGGGCCAACTAAGTACAATACTGGCATGCTTACCGAGTTGTCCACTGCTTTGCGAGTTTTTACATTGCTTTTTTGTTTTTACGATTTATACCTTCATGTCGAGCTCTGCGTGTGAGGTCTTTGTTAGTTCTAGCGTATTGGCATGTAAGAGCTACGCCGTTATATAGCGTAGAATGTTCGCCCCTCTACAAAAAATAGGGAATCTTCGAAAAAAATGGAACTGGAATGTAAATTTGCACGTAGTTTTTACCCTGTCGGTGCTTTACTGGAATCCTGGCCACCTTGGCAACCAACGAGAACCCCCCCCCCCCCTACGACAAGAATTCAGTCCATGTTTTCTCCATTTGCTTCATATGTCGATCAGTGGACGTATAAAAACCAAGCAGAGCGCGCTTTTCTAATTCCTTGCCTTTAGGTTCCGTCCAACACCTCAGTCGAGGGAGGAGATAAGAAAGAAGCCGGCTGATTGGGCATATTAAACAAACCTGCAAGGTAAATCATTTGCCACGAAAAGAACACTAGCTTTTAAAACAAGCCGTAACGTAAAATATCCTTCCCTGCTACTACTAAACACTTTTGCATAGGCTTTGCAGATTTATGGCCTTGAAAGACACACCCAAAGGAAACCGCACAGAGTTCAAAAGAATGCTGGTTAGAAACCATGTTGATCAGGGTTAGCCGCATTAATCGAAAACTATAGTTAGGCTTGTTTGAAGCGATCTGCAGCAAATTTTGATTCAAGAAATTCAGCGAGCTTTCCCAAGTGACTTTCACTACGGTCTACTGCAAATCGAGTGAAAAAAGACAGAGCACTTCGAAGTGCATTCAGATTTATGCACGTTTCGGCTTACATCGAGCGTTTGAGTAGCAGTTCTTCCTTCTGTCGAACTCACAGCGTGCACACTGGTTCTACGCACCAACCTTTTCCTCATTAAATTATACTGGTGCCTAAGGCGCTATCTCACAAAGAAAGACTAACAAAATTCAGAAAAAAAAACGCACGATGCCGCATCACTATACAACAGGAAGATGACGGTTCTGTGCTAGCAGGGGAGCGCCCGCAAATGGTGCTCATAAAAGGGGCAGAAGGAATAGTGGTAAGGGGTCGAAACCAGTCTCTAAGCCGTGTTTCACATTAAAGGACGTCCACTTTTTGAATCCTCCTATTTTTGTGTGTGTGTACCGTTAAAATTCGAGAGCCGGCATATATAAAGAATTTTGCCTCCTTCTCTGCTTCTGGGATGCATTGCTCTTATTCCTACTTTAAACCGGTTCTTCGACTTTTGGAGGAAATTATACAGAAGGCGCATTTTAAGCACCTACAATCGGGTTAGCGTATGGTGCTCTAAAGACCGAACGAAAACGCAAAGTCGCAGTCACGTAGAGCAATCCAAAGAATAAAATTTGGCTAACTTTGCATTCTGAGTTTTAGATTTCCTTTTGACATGCTACGCTTTTCCTTTACTTCCATATGCAAACTAGTACATTGATATTTTCATTATTTATGAAGGGTACGAAGCGTGCAAGACCGCTTGCGACGGGAATCCTGCATTTGAGAACTCACAGAAAGTCAAGGAAGGCGCCGCTAAAAGCTCAAGCCTCCCTGCGAAGTGCTCTGTGTTAGAGTGCAGTTGCCAAGCATGGACTACATGCGGAGTTATGGAAGAGGTTAAAAATATTTCAAGCTGCGTTTACTGCAGGACAAAAACCTCTACCATTCATCTCCAAATTACCTGGTGTTGGTGTCACAAAATTCGGTGCATATTCGAGAAAAAAAGTAGCGCAGCGCGGACGCAATTCTGAGGACCGCCAGCACTGCTTTTATTATGACAGAAAAAGCTTCTCTTTACGTAAAAAACCCTATGTTTTCAAATTATTGGCGGGGTTCCTGAAACACGTACTATACTTCTTATACAGGAGGCATTCACACTCTCATGCACAATAAAAAAGGAGGAGGAAATGACAACAGGAAAAATAAATCTGATATATCTCGCGTCGCATTTTGCACATTACTGAACTGCCCTCTAACTCGCGGGGAACCTCTAAAGCGAGCCGCACCTCACCAAGATTACGCCTACAGATAGCCGCCTGTGTTAATCCCCGAATTAGATGCTATCAAGTTTTCGGAAATCGATGCACAAGTGATTCCTCTGATAAGAGCGTTTGAGCAACTCTGCACATATACCTCATACAAACAGGTTGACTGCCCTACACAAAACTTCTCTGGCTGGACAAAATAGAAAAAAGCATGCAGCCATTAGCGTTTCTGCAGTGTGTTTGGATTTGGCATAATTAGTTCTAATCTTGTTGCTACCGTGTGCTTCATTTAGTCAGTTTTCATGAGTTTTTAAAAGCGCACCTAATCAAAACCAGTTTTCGACAATTACGTTTGCCTGTGTTTTTTGTTTCTATTTTCTGTTTCATATCCATCAAGCATGGTTCTAACATACAGCATTCCTAGCATACAGTCAGCGGTTCAAGAAAAAGATTTACGGTATTAACTATTTTTAGAGCAGTTAAGCTCAGCCGACACGCCTCGACTTGAAGGGTTGTATTATACATCCATGTAGCTGTCGGGGAAAAAAAATGCCTGCCTCAGTCATAGACTTTTGTTAGGCGCTTTACAGCAAGACACGTTTATGCGAAAACATCAATATCACAGCAAATATTCACTGTGAAATAAAAACCCAGGATTCCTTCAAGGTTTGTCACTTTTGTCACGAAATTTTTTCATACCGTCGCACATTTCTAAGATAATTTTAATAAAACTTACTCCGAGGTGTTCGTCAGAGAAAATACAATGGTGCCAATTGACCGCACTCCCAACGTTGGAATTACTTCCTTTGACGTGGAGGCATCGGGGCTTAAAACGTTCGCGAACCCTGTTTGGCGGAAGACGCCTAATTTCCTATGCATGCTGCAAACCTGCTTTCACATTCCGGTAACTGAGTTATTCAGGACCGATCATAAACATTTATATGCTTCCCAGCGTGAGGAGGGAAGCTAGGAGTATTTGGGTAGCGCTTATCACCTCGTTAACGATGAATGTAGCTCCTTCCGGTTCCCTCGTCCGTGCAGCAGCCGGAAATGATCAGAAGCAGCGAACGTGAGACTCTATTGCTTTAGCCGCAAGTGCACACGAGGAAACTTTAGATCGCATTACCCGTTGCGCTTTTCACCCACTGAGTGATAATGTCATCTCGTAGTATGTCTGTTAAGATAACACATGTTTAATTTGCGCGCGATAATGTAAAGCCCTTTCAAAATGCAATGTTTAATTAGGACTTTATTTGGACTTTATTTACTTAGGATTGGTAACTCAACACGATATTTTTTTTCCCTCCTACTCCCAGGCGGAAGATTGGAAGTTTAATAGTTGTTTTTTGCGCTGTTGGTTTTTGACCGCTTATTTTCAGTTTTCGAAGTAGATTGTAATTGGCATTTGTGTTTGGGTGCTAACAGGAAGGCGAAAAATTCGCATACCCTTTCTGCGCATTAAAGGGGCGTATTCAGGCACCGCAGTTTAAAATAATGCATACTCTATCTGCTCAATAAAAGGGGGTAGTCAAGCACCGCAGTTTAAAATACTGCATCACGGTCTCTACACTGATTGCACTTATGCTATTCCGCAATTTTCCCTGAGCTTTATGCCAACCAGCAGCAGCAGTTCTCGAACACCCAGAACCAACTCTAAACATGCCCGATCACTAAAGACATGTTAGGCATCTGTTATCGCACTCCGGTATTCCCAAAGATAGCTGTAGTAGACAGTACGTGATGGCGAAACAAAACGAAGCAGGGAAGGAGATTGATGGCAGAGAACCATGATGGTCTTCGGGACCAGAAAGAACAACTGCTGCGCGCATGGGTAAAACGACTATGTTCTGCATCTCTAGGTGCAGTCGAAAGGTATCCTTGAATTATCTGTGTCTGCCTTTGAGATCCTTTTGACACCCGTTGTTTTAGCTTCATTCCTGGATTTACTGGAAGCAGCACCAGGCGCAACGACATTCTAATTATTCAACACCGGTTTTAGCGCAGTGGCTTCAGCGCACTCACGTAGAAGCTCTATTTATGATATTTCAAGTATTGCAGCGGCTTCTAGAGTTGGGCACTGCTGACGTCACCACGGGGCATCTTTCAGACGGCCTAGATTGCTTGAGCTTGACGGCACCAGTGCGTTTGTGATCATGATAATCGGGAAAATAAATCATTCCATGCGTTAAATACAGCTGCCTTCAATATTTAAAGATAACTGAATGCAGTATCGCGCTCCTTTCTCCTTCCCTTAATCCCTTCCATCAAGGTTCTGTGCCGATACCCACCCGCGGAGACCACAGCTCCAATGTAAGTAGTCCTTCTGGACAGTTGAAACTTGGCCTCTTTATTTGCTGTAGCCTTCTATCTTAAATGGCTATTTTCCTATAGAGAGAGGGCAGGCTGATGATGTATTGACGCTCATAAGGAGGCGACTTAATTTTCGATATAACGGCTAGCGTTAACTGTTATCTACATGCTTCAATCCTCCCCGTGTCAGAAACAATATGTCGGAGAAACCTCGCAATCACTGAGCGCCAGACTTGACGGTCTTCAAGCTGACACTACAAAGAACGTACAGAAGGCAGTGTGTGAACATTTTAATCAACATGGTCACAACTTCGATGAACTTAACTATTCATTCTTCAATCAAGCTTAATTACTTAATCCTAGTTTTGCAGATCAACGCAGCCAATCATACCAAGCCACTTGTCGCAGCTGGGCACGCAGCCTTTAAAGTCCACGTTCGCTATCTTACCAGGCTCCACACCCTCGCATTCCTTTCTGCTGATCTGGTCTTTTGTTCAGAGTGTCGCAGGTCAACCGGCTAATCCGCTTTAGCAGCCATGATGCCGCGACAAAATTCACTCTCCCTATCCTAAGATCATTCCCACTTCATGCCCTCCCCCTTATCACCGGGCCTTCCTCGTCGAAGTAAAAGCCCAACACCACGAATATTGAACGCTTTGTCTAGGCGAAGACAAGTCTTCTTGTGAAAACTTCGGCAAGCACCTTTCAGGGTTTCTGGTCTCTTGTTTACTTTCTCAGTATTTTCCTATAGGTATCGCACGAATGTCAGAGAGTTAATACACTTGCTTAATGTTGCCTATCCTCCAGTGGAATTTCAGTGCCGCGTCTTTTGACAGCTGTGCGGGTATGTCCGGAAGTTATAGCACTGAGTCGCAGCGCCACCGTTTGGTCCTCGCGAGTTTGCAGTACAATTAGTGTTGTACCAATATTCGCACAACTTTTACATATTTGTAAAATATTTCATTCGTAATGGATTTGATTTATAGCTACAGTACTCGCTTTACATTCATTATCAAAGCTGCACCAATTGTACTGAGTTCGTTTTTGAAAAAATACCATTCGTACCTACCCGTTATTTGGGGGCATCGTATCAGAACGAGTGAGAGAAACACTGTAACTGCACCTTGTCTGCCAGCGCAATCTATGGACTGGCATTAACCGTGATGTGCGCATGTGGACACACTCGTCTATATCCTGCCTAGGAACGAAAGTACACCAAAAAACCAAAAGGCGAAAGCAAGGATTTCTTCCAACAGGCCGTCGTTACGACCATATGCATCTCGACATCATGGGACCCTTAATTTGTATCAAGGTTTTCGCTACATCCTCACCATCATCGACCGTTTCACGTGCTGGCCGCAGGATTTTCTCATCAGTGACATCAACGCTGAGACTCTTTCCTGCGCCCTTGCTTATATGAGCGCATCTCGCTTTGTTTTTGCAGGCACCGCGACGACAGACCGTGGGAGCCAACTGGAGTCCATCCTTTTTGCTTGCCTCAGCCGCCGCCTTCTCATTGCCAAGCATTGCCGCACCACTTCGCACCTTCCGTGCGCCAACGACATGGTGGAACGCGTTCACCTCTGACTGAAGGCCGCCCTTGTTTTCGACTCAACTGCAGGCATGGAGTTGACGCGCTGCCTCTTGTGCTACTTGGTTTAAGGGCCATCCTTACGGAAGACCTCCATTTCTCTGTGGCAGATGTTGTTTAGGGTGCTTTCCTGCGTCTGCTCGGAGACGTATTCTCGTTAAAAGAGCTACCAGGCTACGCTCAAGAACACTTACACCATCTCGTGGACCGCGTTAGGAACCTACGGCTTGTTATACCACTCCCTTCCCGTCGCGACACCATCATTGGCCTCCCGGACTTCGCCACCTCAGCGAACGTTTTCCTTCTCCGCGACGCCGTTGGGACATCACTAACACCTGCCTGAAGTGGGCGATTCCCAGATATTCCACACACAAACAGAACTGCCCCCCTGCTACAGAATAGCCGTGGAGAGGTAGTCAGCTTAGGCCGTCTCAAGCCAGGATACCTGGAAGACCCCTATTCATTGTGTCGCCGCTCGGCCTAACATGGACCGTGCTGCGTCAGACGACCGGATGTCGTGCTAGCGCCACCGGGAAGTCTAGTCGGTGGGAATGTAAGGCCGCTTCTTGGGGTACGCCTACTACCGCGTTCGGACAAAGAACAATGAATCAAAGAAGGCACCGGCTGTGCGCAACAGATGCCACTACATGAAAGTTCGGTTCTATTGCCTCAAAACGCATCAGTGATAGAGCCTTCCCTAAACACTCCAAGCACATCACTCTTGCCATTTCGCACAAGAGCCTTGTACTCTCAATGCTGTCTCATCCACCTCGTCTGTTACGCTGCCTTTGCCGTCGTCATGTTATGCGCGGTGCACGGATCGCTTGGTTTCAGCCTCGTGCTTCTTTCTTTCGGAGTAATATAGCCTCTTCTGACTCCAGCTTTGTGCTTTTTAAATTTTTCGCTTTGCGTTCCCCAACTTCTGGAAAAAAGCGCAGATTCAAACTCTCGCAGAAAACGTGTTCTGTTGTTTTCCGAGGAGAACGCATTGGGTGCACGATCAGCCTAGCAATAGAAGAACTGCTTTAGCAAGCCATGATGTTCAAGTACAGGTATAAATTTGCGAATCTCGATTCTTGCGAATTGTTAGCTGCAGATAGGCCATTAATCAATAAAGGCGAATTATGTCATCACTGTTGTCGAGCCACTTCCGAAAACCCAGGGTACTGTCACGGACTAAAAGCTCTGGAACGACTGCAGAGCCACCTCAGCGTATGGCTGCCGTAGAAGTTAACCGCCGTCCTTAAGGGTAATGGTGTGGATTCCAAGAGAAGGCAAGCATAGCGGAGGGCGGGAGACGGTTAGGTGGGCGAATGAGATTAATAAGTTTGCAGGCGTAGGGTCGGCGCAGCTGGCAAAGGACAGGGTTAATTGAAGAGACATGGAAGAAGCCTTTGCCCTGCAGTGGGTGTAGTATGGCTGATGATGATGATGATGATGATATGATGATGACCGGTATTCACCAAAAGCGCACGAGTCTGAGCTGTAGCTCCAGATGTGTGAGTGTGGTCCCGAGCCGCCGGCCATCAACTGAGCTATCAGCTTTGGTACTACCCCAACCATCCTGAAGAAGGTTATCGCTATTGTACAGACCAGGATGATCGAGAGGCTCAAAAATATTACCGCACCAACACTTAGCCGTGGTTGCAGTCATTAAAATAGAAGAGGCTGCCCGAAGTGAAGGTGGCTAGGAGTTTGACTTCAGCATGTGCGTTTTTTAGTGGTTGTTTAGAACGAAAAAAATGCAGGGAAAAGAGGGGGGGGGGTATGTACCAAGCATCAACAACTTGCAGAGCTCGCTTAGCCGCCACCGGTGTTTGCTACCGGATGTAACGCCAGAAGCTCACGAGCACAACCTAGCAAGGCCCCGACTCACACTACCTTGCCTTTACTTGCGCGGTAATGTACGATGATGAGGGGTATTTTCAGTCGCGAAACAGGAGTTACTACAAAAGCTTGTGAATGTCGAAACCTGATTTCCAGGAGTAGAGAAAACAAATTCTAGCAGTTGTTTATCCGATGTATTGAAACTTTTTCAGTAGCCCATGCAACAGTGGCCTTCATCTTTCGCGGAACTACAAACCAGACATGACTTATGGCATAATTTGAATATTATCTACATCCGGTTTTAAACCAAAGCCTAAACCCAATTCAAACAAGTGACCTTTGCTTAGAACATTTTTTACTTCAGGTGCCACCTGGCAGGGCTGTTACGACAATCTTCACTAGCTGTACTTTTTATTGGCCAAGTTTAGTCCGGACTGAGTTGTTGACGACAAGTGCGCGTCTACAAGTTGATTCCGTGCAACAAGACTGTGCACGGCACATGCCCTTTCTCTGAACTGAATGGCAGTGGGAGAGGTAGCAATAAGAAATCACTATGTGAGCGTTGGTGATGTTTGTAGTACTACGTGAAAGGAGAGGCAAACCTTTTTACAGAGCAATATTTCCAAAACTTTGGCAGTGAATGGCCTCATAATCGTCCACGTACACCACATGACCGGGATTGAGACACAGCCATGGTTTCTTAAGCAGCGAAGCAACTCGGGTGTCAGATTAGATGTGACCAGACTTCTGGCCGCACTTCTGGGGCTTTTGTATAAGTACAGCAAATGTATTAAGAATGTTTTCTTTTGTCAGGACAAAACGGACCGCTAGAAACTGACATTTCGGCTAAATCTTTATGTGCGCCGCGGATAGCCCACAAGTTTTATATTCAAGTTCGTCACGACAAAGCTCCTTGCAGTAGCTGTCTGCAATAATCGAATGAATGACGCATTCTACTCAGACATAGATGCATTTTTCGTATTTTGCAAATAAAGGTATCATAAGATTGGCTGTTCGTTCATTTTGTGCCATCGTACGAGTGCAAAATGGCCGTATATATAAAGCTAGCAGCAGAAATAACGACATCGTGCTATTTACAAACACATACACAATGCACAGAAATGTGAGTGATGATATGGTAGGCTAAATATTTCTTTAATGGATCTCGTTCTTAACCTCAATCATGTCAAAATGCATGCGCATAATTCGGCTATATTTGTGTTTCTATAATACATTTCTTAGAGAATAATTGTCAAATGGCCCGATTCGCTATGCAACGGATCCTCAGTTTCACTGGGCTGGTGAATTATGTGCAGGTAAGCGAAAACAAGAGTGCGGATGGCTGATATGCCTATATTATATTTTTATTCTTCCTAGTCATAATGTCAACAAACTATTTTGCATAGTTCCTTAGTCTATCTTAAGTGTTCTTCGACAGCGTTCATGGAAAGAGACTGAAAATTCTTTAAATATTCTACTACACGTACCAGAAAGAACGATGGCTTGCTCGGACAGAAAGGCAGTTCGACTGATATTTTTTTTCTACATTTGGAATCAAAGACTTGCCGAGGTAGCTCAGTTCCTTTGGTATTCAGCTATTGACACCAGGGATGCAGGAGCAACATCTGGAGGTGAAATACAAAAACGCTGGGGTGTTGTGTTATGTCAGCACCCGTTAAACAACACCAGGAGGCCGACATTAATCCAGAGCTCACCACTACGGTGTTCGTCACAGTCCATGTGTGTCTTCGGGACTTTAAACATTACATAACTTGCAAGGAAGGAAAAGTAAGGTTATTTCAGCCCGATTTGCTATGCAGTTTCTATAAAACGGATTGAATTTTCTACAGAAGCGTTTCCTCGACGCCATAAAATTTTGGCACCAATGCAGCATTCAGAACATTGAAGAATGCGCTAGTAAATGAACAGCCTGTCCTTCACCTTGAGTTCCAGTTTTAATAAACCTCGATTTTGAATGCGTCTAAAAATGATAGTGCGTTTTACGTTCATAAATAGGTACGTTGTGTCCCGTAAAATTTCGCGCTGTTTATGATCCAAACACACTCTGCTCTCAACACACCTCAGTGCATTCCGCAAGAAATCGCACTCGAACATGTCTCCTGACGTTCCAAATACGGCTAGGTGTGGTGGCGTCTTCACAAGAACTTGTTTACTACCATCTAATTTGTTTGCTCCCTCCGCATTTTTAAGGTGGATCTTATGGGGACAAGTGAAGTTATAGCATGCTTGACAAGAATAATTTGAAAAAGTCAATCATCATCTACTGAATAGCTTATTCAGCCACAAAATAATACTTTTGCTAAAGGACGAAAAATATACACTGCGTACAGGAAGTTGGAAAGCGTGAATGTTTGCCTTTGCTGTTGAGCTAATTCCGCTATTGGGAGTGCGTACCGAGTGACTAAGAATAAATCGCTGTTTCTTGGTAAAAAAGAGGTTCTTCGTGCAAGAATAGAATTTTATATAGTATTGTGCAGCACATTGTCGTAACGACAAAGCCAGTTCTCTTGCGACAAGAGAAACCTTCACAATAGCACATAAAAAATTCTCGTTATGACACGACGAAAAAAATTGTAGTTTTGGACCGGCTCTGTCGTCTTTTTTGACAGGGATGGAACAAAACAAAATTAGAAAAATAAGCAGGTAGCTCGTTTCCATCATCTCATAGCAAACAATACTCTTTTATTTTCGTGGCTACAGGAGTGGTGACGAAGTGTCCTTCACTGCGATGAATTTCATGTGTAATTAACCAACTGACGTGTCTAAATGCTTTCTTGGAACATAGAAAACGAACAACAGGTGTCAGTGGTAGCACTACTGAAGATAGGATAGGATAGTATACACTTTAGTGCTCTAACAAGGTCTTTTGGTCAGACAGAAGTCTTCATCTTCAAGCAGATGTCTCCCTCCGTCTTGCAGAGGTCGGCGCCCCTGTTCCAGGGCACCGCTGAGTATGGCCGCTCGCTGGGCATGGATGGCCAATCCTCTTTGGAAGATTGGGTTGCCGCTAGAGAGCACACTCTTCCACTGCTCCGCACTCGGATTTTTTGAGCCATGGAATGCTTTATTTCTGTCAAATTCCCAAGTTTTATTATAGGGTGGGTGTTGCACCGCACCATGGGCAGATGTCCCTGTATTGGTTCGGGAACATTTTGCTCAGGATGTGTAAATTGGGGAGGTTCCGGTTTGCAGCTTCCTCCAGTAAACTGCTTCTTGTTGATTTAATTTGTTGTGGGGAGGAGGATAATTTAGTCTCGTCCCTCTGTAATAATTTAGAATATGTTGAAGTACGTCGGGATTACCCTCAAGAAGTCCTCCAAGTCCTCATTCAAGAGTGCTCGGTTAGTGTACTCGCGAGCGACTCTATCGACACTTTGGTTGCCTTCTATCTCGGTGTGTCCCGGTATCCAGAAAATGGTGTGTCCAATGTGATCTTCGGGTAGGCCTGCGCGGAGGAGGATTTGAAGGAAGATGCTGCTGAGCACGTGAAAGCACTACTGAAGATGCTGCTCAGCACGTGAAGCACTAAGAACCCATAGAGGTGTGTAGCAATCCCCGCGTGGCGCTTTCGCCTCAGGCCGCAACTCTCTGCGCGTGCGGCGGCTGTCAAAAAGAATTTAACACCAGGCCTAGCCGCGCGTGCAGCGCATTAATAGAACAGTTCAGTTCCGAAAGTGGTCTGTGCTGGTTCACGTCTTACTTCCATCAGAGATGCAAGCGAGATAAAACTTAAGCGTGGAAGCAACGCTGTGTCTCAGCCCACGTGTCTTTATCACGAGCGAAAAAGAAACCATTAAAGTCTCCTACACCGATAATGCCTAGGGGCCACTTCGCTCCCTGACTCGAGGAGAACAGCTAAAATCGAAATGCTCTCGTTTATCCTCCGGCAGCGGGTGCTTAAGCTGACTCATAACTTAATGAATGGTCCTGACTGCCGCAGGCACTGCCGGGTATTAGAGCATAAGAACGTTATTCGTCGCCCGCCAAACTTCTCTTCGTATTTTTTTGCGTGACATGATTTTTGCCTGTCTCACTGCTTTCCTGTTTAATTTCGCCTCCGTCTTCTCGTTCATTTAGATAATATGATTACTGAGGTTATTTCTGCGGGAACAGCTCGGACAATTATGTGCGAGAGAACTATGTAACTAGTGCAAAACTAATATGCATATATGTCATTTGTGAAATGAAGGAAATTTTTGCTGAAAAAAAAAACATTCACAGCGGATTATGCACTGTGATGCGGTCAATCTTCTCCTTTAACAGGTTAACTTCTGACTCTCGCTTTTTCATTTCATCAGGAGAATATTATCAGGAGATTATTAGCTTCATCGTCGTAACCGCTCTCGTTCAGCTTCAAGAGAGCACCGGGTTGCCTCTCTGAACTATACCGTACGCTTGACGTCTACTCTAGGAAGTGAGATATTTGCGGCCTATTTTTTTTTATTCCAACCATTTTTCACTCATCTGCTATCGCAAAGATACATGGCGCATAAGAACCGGTGAAAGGTGCCGAGGACGCCGATACACAAAGCATAGCGCGATGGGCTTCAGGTGAGCACACGACGCAAGAAACTGCGGAGATATTCCTGCCTTAAGGCTTAGCTCATCGTTCGGATGTCAGTAGTTGCAGAGCTTTATTTGCCGCAATGAACCTGGCTTTGAACTGGATTTATACGGTTTCCTGAACACTTTATAAATGCTCCATGAACATGCCGCAATTTATCAATGTAACAAGTGCCACGCTTCAAAAGAGGTTACGACCGAGTTGTTCGAAGCAGTGGGCGACGAAGCTGATTCGTTTGCGCATCTGCCGGTTTGAATCTCGCTCGTGGTTGCATGTATGGTATTTTTTTATTGAGCTCGCTCTCTTTCGTAAAGCAAAACTTAGTGTTTCGCGCTGAGTTGAGGCTTTCCTCTTCTCATCCTTTCAATGGGGCTTCAGCTTCAGACTCACACCACGGACCAAAACGTTAAGAGAAATGGCATTTCCCGTGCTTACGATGTAAAGGATCATGCTAGGTTTTGTTTACTTCCATATGTACTCTCGAGGCAGAGGAGCTGAAATAGCACCAAGCTCATAAATATAACGGTCAGAAAGTGTGACGGCCGAAGTTAAAGACCAGTGATGGATGGTATTAGGAAGCACAAAATGCTTTAAAAATCAGTGGCATTATGTGCGACCGACGTAAATGAAGCCGTTTGCATGGGGAATCAGTAGCTTTAAAAACGGACCATTCAAGGAAGGGTCAGCAAGGCAACGGCCTTCTACATAAAGAATACGAAGGATGCCGCGCTAATGGGGACAAAAGCTGTACGGTACGTAAAACTTGCTTGAAGCCACTAAGGATCCATTTTTCCCAGCATTAAGCAGTTTTTTTTTTGTGGCAGCAATTAGTTAACAACTTAACCGAATTGTTCTTCTATCATTTTGCCTGTCTTGCTGGTCGCGAAACAAGCAAGAGTTAGCGCGGTTGTGCCGTGGAAAACAGATTAGATAGGAAATAGATTAATTAATTATTCTTGATAGAATAATAATTGAATATATTAAGCGCCAGCCGCTCAAAATTTGCTATCTTTAATTGTACGCAGAGAATATCTGGATATGGAAAGAGCTCCATACGTGTTCTTTTATGAACTTCTTTTTGGGAAGCTTCAACACTGAGAATGGACACAAGTGTTCGGCAAAAATTTATGCTACATTATAAAAAACCCTCTGTAAATTGTAGTGCCGCTTATGAATTTATCTTTTTTCTGTTACCTTAGAAGCTGAGCTTCAGCTTTAGCAGTCAACAAACTTATGCGCTTCACAAATACAACGTTATACTATTGCTATACCAAAGAAGAAAGACGCACCAAGTGCAAGACGAGAATTGAATGTAGTGACTAGCTTTAAACATTGTTCAGGCAAGATGGCTACGTCTTGCCTGAAGTTAACTAGCAGAATTTAGGTAATCAGCATAATATCAATATAATGCGTCTTTTTTTTAACGTCTCTGAGCAATGGTAATTATATGACGTGCGGAAAGTATATCTTTACCTCAAAAGTGTTTAAAAAAAGGGTGTACGGCTTTAGTGAAATGCGTGGCATATTATTTACCTGTAAAGAGACGTTATAATTCTACCATTCGTTTGTATGTTGATCTCTAAATAATGTACCCAGAAGCTTCTAGTCGAGCTGACCATTTTAATGAACAAGAAGACCAAGAACGTGTAACAATGTGGTGCCATATGAATCTAATGACAGTTAACATTGACAAAGGCGGACGATGATTTCAATTGTAATCAAACAAATTCCTATTCGCTCAACAATCACACAGTAACAAAGATCTTTTCTTAGAGATATCTCGGCAATCACTATTCTTATGGATATATCAGCAATCGCTATTCCAATAAAGATTTCGTCTACGATGTTTTGTGACAGTGATTAAGCTGTCGCCATCACGAGCCTGCGTCAAACACCTTACTAGTGTACATCAGCCAGGAATACTCTCTGCGTGTCTTGTTCCCCTACATCAGTGTTAAGCCTTGTTATCCAGTTCTTTCTCCACACCATCCCCACACTGTCAGCATTAAAAAAAGGCAGTCATTACGCAGCGAAACGAGCATCCTTCTTTGGCCCTCATCGATGGGAACAAAACCATGAGCCGTGGAACGCTCCAGGCTCCTGGTGTGGCATTCAGTGCCTCGTTACCTTACAGATTCCAATTAGTAATGACACCACATATTGTACGACGTTCCCGGTATTTGCTCGCCAAAGAAACAGACGCTGCAAAACAAAGGAGTCAACAATGAACACTTCTCAAATCAGATGAATATTTTCAGAGTTTTGCCAGGATGTGAATAAGGTCCCGATGTGGCTGCTTTTAATGCCAATGCACATTTTAATTTATTATAGCTTCGAGGATTGCGAATGCGATTTTGTACCTCAAATGGAAACCAATTGAACAGCGCTAACAGGAAAGACGACAGAAAGAATAGAGACACAAGCGCTGATTCTTTGCTCAGAATTCTTTAGTTTCACCTTGAAATTTCAACTATAACTGCCAGGATCTTTTTATTTCCTTTCGCTTCCAAAATCAGTGGTTGTGTCCTGTTGCGGACTTCCTTAATTATTTAGAAACGGCATCCTGCTCTTTACAGTCGAAATATCGTTTTGTAGGCGTGACCACCTGAGTGACGGCAATGAAGAATAAGCACCTATTTTTCAGAGTCAACTGTCATTGCATCACGAGATAAAGACAAGAAATGCAAAAAAGTACAATTACAAGGAGTGTTGGCAGCGATTCTTTTTCTTAGAGTAGATTAGTTAATGGGCAACAAGAATGGTGGTCATCAGTGATTCCGGGAATTTCGGCTGGATGGTTGTATTGTTAACGTGATATAAGAGACAAGAAGTAGAGAAATGCATATATATAGTGTCAAATATTGCAATTACAACCTTGTGGCGATCATTGCGGCTTGACACGAATTGGAAGGAAGCGATGAGCGCGTAACGTAGAGTGGAATGTTAGTACAGTATATGAATAAGAATTTTTTTTTGGCGACCTGCTAAGAGTTTCAAACAAAGGTAACATTACACACTTGTAAAGTTTGCGACACGAATAAAGTTGGACAGAATTAAGCGAGCCGCATTTATTCAGCCTTTTTCCAGCGAAAGGATTGGTTTTTCGTCGTGTGGATCTCAAATATCAGCTGCATACTCCACTTTAGAATGTGTTAGTGTTTTGTAGGGCACAAATTTCAGGAATGACTAAGTTTTCGAAACGTTACTACTATATTAGTCCAACACGCTTTTACCACTGTTAATATTGCACCCAATAACCTCTCCTCCCTAAGGCCTGGTAAAAGGCTGCCAGTGCTTGTAAAATAAATAAATAAAAAAATGTGGTGAGCCCAAGTCAGTTCTGCATGCACGTGGACATCCAGGTATCTAAATGCAGATACAGATTCCAAGTGAACGTTATTTTAGAAGCACACATACAGTGTGTTAGTGCGCCAGCATACTCGCATCATTTCGCATTTATTATTGCTAAAGCCTTTTGGTTTTCATCTTCCAAAAGGCACACGGTTTCTTTGCAATAAAATTTGCTGGTTGTTCGAGATGGTCGTGACATCAGCAGCACCGCCACATCTAAAAATCAGACGACTAAAATGTTGAGAAACCTCCGATTCAACCATAATAAAGTATTATATTAGGGAGACCAACACTTCCAACTTAGTCCACCCGAAAATTGGCACGAATACACATTACTCCACCACTAATTCACCTAAATCCAGCCACCAACCAAACTTAATTCATTTTGTGCGGCGGGCCTACTTCCGAAATTTGGAGGGTAATTTGTAATATTTAGAGCAGGGCCAACTGCTAAACGCTATCACAGTTTCTTCTTTGAGAATGTCGTTAAGGGAACCCCAAGTGTTAATAGATTAGCTCCATAAGTCATTCAGTGCACCCAGTAGAACTATTAGAAAGATCGCGCTGAAGAAGGTTGGCATCAAAGGCTGAATCTATTCCACAAAAAACAACGCAATCGTCTGCAAGACGACTACTCTAAAGTGCTACAATAGAGCGAATAATATTTATACAAATCAGTAACAATACCGCTGCAATGACCCTTGCGGCACACCCCTGTAAACTTCACAGAAAGGTAATTTGTCGTTTTCTGGAGAAAAATTATCAGTCAATTTGAAAAAGTTGCAAGCAATATTCAATTTTTCAGCTAAAATTAAACGGTTACATACATTGTTGAAAGTTTCAGAGAAGTGAAAAATGCACCGAGCGTCGCCGAGGTTCGCTGCCTATATAAGGTTAATTTTGTTAGTTCAGCCGGCTATCGGGTATCACAGTGAAATTACACTCGAAAGCCCAGCTGTTCGAGTGTGAAGAAAGACTCGCACTCGAGATAATGAACGAGGTTTTTGTAAATTATGTGGTCTAATAAATTAGAGCATATACGTCTAAGGGAGATGGCAAAATAATTTGCAGGTGGGATTCGGATTTCTTATCTGAGTTATGGAACCGCCTTCCCAGTTTTCATTGCATCCGCAAAGTTGAAGTATCGTGTTATGCCTGAAAAATCTTATAAAGCTTAGATTAAAGGCATTAATAAAATCATTACATTAAATATAAGATAATAACGACTGCAGGAAACGGGCTGCTCACCTGTCGTTTCATGCCACCTGCCTCTTTTCTCTTGATTACAGTGATATTAGAAGAAACTGTCATTATCGCGGAAGCAGTGCAACAAACCAACTGTGTCTTAGAATTTTTATGTGCAAGCACATGCAACAGTGTTAGTGAATGATTCACAACTGAGTAATTTGATAGCTTCGTCAAAAAATAATCCTCTTTGATTTCCTGATCGCCTTGCACTGCGGGCGCTGCTCTTTGTGCTCAATACTGGTTCCGAAACCAGCAGATCCGGAGTTCCCGGGTTCGAACCCGACCGCGGCGGCTGCGTTTTTATGGAGGAAAAACGCTAAGGCGCCCGTGTGCTGTGCGATGTCAGTGCACGTTAAAGATCCCCAGGTGGTCGAAATTATTCCGGAGCCCTCCACTACGGCACCTAATTCTTCCTTTCTTCTTTCACTCCCTCTCTTATCCCTTCCCTTACGGCGCGGTTCAGGTGTCCAACGATATATGAGACAGATACTGCGCCATTTCCTTTCCCCAAAAAAACAATTATTATTATTAACCAGCAGAAACTGTACGATTCATATCACTCTACTCCCCTCCCCCTGAACGCCTTTTATTTACTCATTAGTGCTGTCTGCTCCCTCGATTCGTGATCACGACACTACTTGACCTACCCGCTGCCAGGGAGCGTTGCCTCCCGACGTGAGATGTCAGATGTGTTCTGTGCACCAACTCACTGAGGTCTGTAAACAACATGCGCCGTATCTTTCATTTCTTCGCTGCTTGCAAAGATTGCACTGAATCGGTATCACCCCCCAATTGCGCACAGGAGCAATAAGTGCCGTAATCCGAATATCCACAACGTGCGCAGTAGAAACAGGTAAGGAAATGGGCAGAGAAGCGTCGAGACAGAGTAGGAAAGCAAGGCTCGAAGCAAACAAACACACTAGAAGCTCGCCGCAGTGGCAATAACTGTCGGCTTGTGACGATAACTGGCAGTGCAAGCCGCCGTCGGCACTGCGCAATAAGCTCTCCATCAGGCCAAGCGTGCAGTGAAAGCGCAGAAACGACATAATTTCCCCGTCAGCGCTCCTCATGTGGGCAGAGAGCGGATCTGGCGCCCACGCACTTTATCGGGGAGAAACTCGGCCTTCTGATGTTTCCCGTTTTAGTAACGAAGAAGGGTGAAGGCTCTGCGTTGCTCAGATTCCCAGGCTTACTTACCTATAATAATCTCAGGCTGTTCCAATGCATCGCAGCACTTCCAGCGTAGTCTGGAGTAAGGGCTGTTTCTTTTTTTTCCGGGGCAACTTCACTGTCCGTGAATTCCTCCAGGTGTTGTCCTGATGGCGTCCTGTATCCGTGAAAATATTTCGTGTTTACCAGCACTGCTTTGTACTACGGCCATCGTCAGCTATGAACTTGTTATTAGCTGCCTTTAGAATTCAGGTTTCCAACATATAAAGGCTTAATAAGCGGTGCCTCTGAAGGAAAGAATAAAGTTACGATCGTTCGAGAAGCTGATTGACAGATCAGAAGAAATTTTTGTTGCGCATTTCAGTGCGTGTTTGTGTATTTCAAAGCCTGCGAAGTAAGCGCTGATATGTTGCAGCATTCTGGAGAATAATTTGTTCCTCTCATGAGAAAAGTAAGGTTGCCACCAAGCAGGAAAATCCTCTGTATAAAATTGAAACCTTCTAGCCTTTCAATACTCTATGCACCGGACAGAAAGTCTGTGATGTGGGATGCATTTTCTTATGGCCAAATTACACAGGCATTCAGGAGAAAAAATTGTAGTGAGTAAATGCTCAGCAGTGAACAGTGTAGTGAGTTTAATCTGGCCAGCCTCTTTTCTAAAGCATGAAGAATTGCTCTCTATTTCTGGTTTTCGATCACACACAGATTTTAAATTGAGTATAACTGTAATCTACAGATTTAAGTTAGACTTGAATCATAATCTACAACCCAGTACACTACGCTCCACGCTCATCGACTCTCGTGCTTTTTTCAAACTGTTCTCAATAAGTGCGTTATATAAGAAGCGATCTTCATCAGTGTAGGGTGTGTAGGTAGAACGGCAAACGCTCTCCCGGCAAACCCGAAAGCATGCGAGAATAACGGGAATAAGAAGACGATGCAGGTTTAAAGCAGACAGCTGGGCTAGTTGGTGGTCTTTAGATTCAATGCACATGGTAACTGCGCTAGAGACACTTTGTCCGCGTCTCTAGCGCAGTTACCATGTGCATTGAATCTAACGATGCAGGTAGCCGAGCTGCGGCAGAGTCTTGCACATCTCCGTCTTTTATCCGTCTAAACCAGCGTCTAACTTACCTTGACGGAATGGTTGAGCTGTCAGCCCACTGTTTGATTGCTAGAGGGCCTTTCCGGCTAACTATTAAAAGCGTATACGGGAAGACCAGCTCTTTCTATTGCCTGCGGCATATGCAGGATGCTCGTTGCTCGAGTTTTGCTACGAACTAAGTTTGAAGCGCCACCAGCGCGGAGAGGCGATCGCGCTATCTGCCTCTTCTGCATTAAGAATTATGACGTAAACGTTTGAAATCTTTATCTCAGAAATTTGTGGTCACATATTTTTGCATGTTTTCGGGCATCGTGTTAGTGTGTGCAGTTCTTCGCTTGTGCTCCCTGCGTTCAACTATAATGGTTCAACCCACCAAACCTCCCCGCCTGCGTGAAAAGTCCGAGAGGAGTTTTGAAGCGTTTAGCGGCTTCTTTTGATCGCCGGCCATACCAGAAAGTGACGGATGTAGCGTTTGGCACGTGCACGTGGACAGCCAATACACGTGCACGTGGACAACAGGGTTACGAGTGGCCAGCGGGTTAACATGTCAGGGGTGGAAGGTGTTCTATAAGCAGGCATCAATAAAGTACTAAACGGGCAATGTAAGTAACTTGCATTTCGCACCGTACGTAAAGAAGTCAACAGCAAGTTCTTAAGGTGGGTTAAGGTTTAAGAATGCTTTCAGCTCTACCTTAACGCTGTAGTTCGGTGTGTGTTTGATACTGCTGCGAAGTCCAGAGGGAGGGCGGCCGCACAAACGTCAGTCTGCATATTGCGCGGAACCTATAATTTGCACTATGCCAGGTACATTTTCCTATAAAGTTTGCGCTCTGTATCGACTAATAATGCAAAGGCTTGGCGCAGTGCTTTCCTGACCGTCGCACCAGCGCAATTTCAAGCATATATGCGTTTCGCTTTTTTCGTTCTTAACAAAAATTCAAGCTTCAATTGTTTCAGCTATACCGAAAGAACTGCTCGTTTAATGGCGCGGGGAGACTGTATTCAGCTGCGTGCACAACAGCACAATTGTTCCGTTTCAAGTAAAGTATTCCCTCTTCATAGGTCTTTCCCTCCTCCCTCTTTTCACCCATCTAATATTCACAAGTCCTCGTCTAAACTAACGCTGAAACACGAGTTAAGGAGAGCCTTAAATACACGGCAGTACCTAGTAATATACTCAAGCGTGTGGCGAGCAACTTCGTTCACTAGACCCCCATTGTGATATTACAATACGCTCTGTGGCCTACATAAAAAGTCGCGGCAACCAAAGGAGCTACGAAGTGTTATAAGGAGAGGAATGGCTATGTTCAAAAAGATTGCTGCAGCGCTCGACAACGCTTACAGACAGGGATTGCGTTTCACGGGAGAAAAAAACAGTAAGACGAGATTTAGCCTGGTTTAGCCTGCTTATAAAGGTTTCGCCCGAAGCAGTAAAACGCTTACTGTCTTGAAATGTGATATAAAACATGCTGAGCAAGCTTTATCAAGCCTATTAAGCAATTTTTAAAGTTAACGCTTCCAGGTGAAATCTGTATGTTCCAAAGCACTTGTCATTTTTCTAAAATCTGTATTTTATAAATCATTATTTGAAAACAAAAATACCTGGCCATGGTTACACTTATCACCCATAAATAGCTGCAATTCACTCTTTGAACGAAGCCCCCACGAAGAGAAGCCGACTGCAGAATTTGTTTACTTCACAAGCTGAAATTACTTTTTTTTAGTATTGTAAATAATTTTGGTGATTTCGCCTGCACTGGCTTTCGGATAAACAAACGAGAGAGCTGCTCAAAAGCATGGTCATATTTTAGGTTAGCTACAGAGGGTAAGCATGTCAAAGTGCTCAGCACCAACCGAGTTCAGGATGATGCATCGTGAGCGAAGAAGCATGTGAACATCACCGCTATCATGGTTAGGGCTGTGATGAACGAGAGATTCCTGCCGTCAGAGAGATTTCGACACCATCAGGGAAGCCAGTAGACTGAATTGTCGCTCTTTCACACCAACTGCGGTAATCGCAACAGTCTGGGATAATAATGAATTCACTGAACTACTGCAAGCGCAAGGTGCACCGTTTAACTGAGCATGTGCCGTCCAAGTAGAAGCAGGCCATAATTTTCCAGCGTTTTGTTAAACCCAGTCTCTATAATCCCTGGCTAGCAGAAATAATAGATTGAAACAAGGGAGAGGGGGGGGGTTTACTTTGGAACGCTTTTCTGGGTCTTTTAATTGTTTATATTGTTTTCGTACTTTAGTACACAATATATGTTTTGAGCCCTTGGTCCTTATATAAGATCGCCAAATTTACGAGAAATTGACGTAGGACAACCAGCGTCGTTCTGGCTGGATTTTCAGATCAAGACAGGGAAGTATAAATTGTTACCAGAAATTCGCAACAGCTGTAAGCAAGTGCCGGTAAGACTAGAAGATTGTGTCACTCTACTATAGAGCCACTCGGTAATCCTCTGTCTTCTACCGCCAAGAATGACGTGAGCGCAGCAATTTTTGTTCTATGCAATGCACCACTTGGTTAAGGCCAAGAGAACAAGAACAGCGTGTCCCGAATTCTTTGCATTTCTAGCTTAAGTACATGCTACATGTGAACGAGATAAAGTTACTTGCGTGCGTAATATTTCACACTGACATGGTACGTGCGATATATAAAGAACAGCACGTAGACAAAGCATGGCGAAAAAAGAATGTGGTGTAGGGTTTGCAACATGCACTGAATGGAATTTTCCAGGAGCAGACGAATTAGTTTTTTTCCTAGTAAATTTAGCCTCATGAAAATCATATGCTGTATACGCGTACGGGTTGACTTCTGAAACCGTAAATCAGACGGCGTCCTTATAATCATAAGACAACGCAAGCGCCAGTACTAGATAAATATAGATAAAGAGGAGGAGGGAAAGGCAGGGATGTTAACCAGAAAGCGGTTGGCTACCCTGTACTAGGGAAGAGGAATTAGGGGACTAAAAGGAGAAAGAGAGAAGGGGAAAAAGGCATAACACACACACACGCACAACGATGTCACACCAGTACTAGAAAGTCTTAAGCAACATACCGCGTTCCGCACATTACTTCTAAGCGCCTTCAAATTTAAATATATTTGCTGCTTATTTCAAAAAATGGTTCTATACAAACCATGCGGTACGGCGGTTGTTTTGATTTTCTACATTTGCTCCAGCACTATAACGTTGTCGGCATAGCCTTCAGTCACAACATAACCACAACGGAATCGAATGAACGGCAAAATTATATATCAACGCAATATTCAGTTTTCTACCGCTGTTTTGGCCGCAGATTGGTGTTATTGCCAAACTTTAACACGACGCTCGCTCTGCAGGTGGCTCCAGTATAAAGGGAACTGATTATACGTATTTAATTACGGATTACTTAATAAGTGTAAATAAATCTGGTTCCTTTGTTCTAAACATTTTTCGTATCAATAATTAATGTCAATTAAAGCTTCATATTTCTTGTATAAGTGAGAACTAAATTCATCCTGGAGCGAAAACGGACTCCTACGTTGCATGTTGGACTAGCTGCACGTGGCCGTAGCTGCAGCTTTGCTTTTTGGAAATGAAGTTCTCACTCCTTGGTAGAAGTTGATCGCTTCAGGGGCGCATTTCCTCGCTGTCTAAATTAAAAAAAAAACGCACGCGTTGTGAGAATTCGGATTCACGGTAAACAACGATACAGACAAAATCATGCCAGAGTGTTTCGCGACGGAGATTTATTTCCGTGGCCACTTTAGCAAGCTGAAAGAAGTAAGTTATTGGAATCATTTTGTCCACCATTTTTCCCACGACTCCGCGTTCTTCGCGCAATGGCATGCGTCAAATCTTCCTCGAACAGCAGTGACGGGAGGTGGGAAGTGTGGAGTTGGGAGCAATCTGTTCACAGGTGCACAACCGGATGGAAGAAGGAGGCGAAAGAATGGTACGAAAAACAAGAAATGGCTGCAGCATCAAACACAAGGCCTCGTTCGTTACCTGTGCCAGGGGGGTTGTGTACAGATTGCCGTTGTCATGTGGCAAACTATACATCGGTCAAACTGAACGATGCGCCAACGAGAGATCAGGAGAACACCGGAGATTGCTCGGGGGAGATTCTCTTGATAACCCCCCTAAACATTGCCGCACGTGCAGCACAAACGACAAGGAAAAAAAAATCCAGTGTAAACCACTTTCCGAAAAAACGACCATCCTATTCAGGCACAGGGAGCAACTCACGCGTGAGCTCATGGAAGCCTTTCATATGCGCATCAGCGGCGATAAGTGCATTAGTCAGACTTCCGTTTGCTTCTCTGATAGCTAACCAAATCATTGGGATTCACGGGGTAACATGTGGTGTTCATGATGTTTGTTTGTTTTTGTTCTTGTTGGTTTCACTATTTATTCGAGCATTGTCTGCAATGAACCTTCAGTTGTGAGTAGCGCTCGTCTTTGTTTTCTCGTTGTTCCGCGCCACCTTCTTCAGTATGCATATCAACCAACTAGCCCAACTTTCTGCTCTCCTAAGTCGGATAAGAGCTTTGTACACCAACATTTTGGTTTGGAAAGTAGAAAAACGTAGGACCCGTTTAGGAAAGCAAAGTCTGCTCATTGCTTTTTTGGTGGTTATATTATGCACTTGTGCCTTTGGTCCAAGGTCTTGAGAGAAAACAACGCCTAGGGATTTCTTTTCCGTAACGGTTTCCATAATGGCTTTACTGATATTATAAGGGTAGCTGCTAAGCGTTGATTTATTTTTGTCACTGAAATCGCGACACGTTTTCTTTTGCTTAATGGCCACTGGTCAGCTATTACACCACTGCGCGACGTGTTAAGGGCCGCGTGTATCCTTGCTTGATATTTTGGTTTATTTATTCGCTGGTAGAGCACGCAATCATCAGCGAACATACGTATGTTTACATCCACATGGCTTGCTAAGTCGTTAATGAACAAAATAAATATTAAAGGAGCTGTTACTCTTCCCCGCGGTACTCCGGAGACGACCGTTACAGTACTTGAAGCGCAATCATCACATTGCACTAATTGTTGGCGTTCTGACAAGAAGTTAGCTATCCATTTGAGAACGGGTCCCTCACCGAGTATATGGCTAAGCTTAAAAAGCGGAAGCAAATAATCAAAATCCTCTCATCTTTGCCACTACTGGCTGCAGGCCAAAGATGTACTGCTACCTCACTGCATTTCTGCTTAAACGTGTGGCTAGGTTCCGTCCCTCAGAATATTTCTCCGGTTCATTCCCCTTTACATATAGTACACCTCAGGGTGCTATTCTCTCAGTAACTATTTTGGCCTCTTAATGGCTCCGCTACCTCTTATTCTGACATCTATCCAAAACCTCAAACATGCATTCTCTGCAAACCATCTTGCTGTTTGGTGCATTTCTGGGCCTTCTGAGACAGTGGAGGACACCCTACAGTAAGGCATTGCTGCATTCAAAATTTAGCCTAACCCTGTAGGACTTTCTCCCGCATCTGATAAATTTGAATTTTTTACTCCTTGCAAGAACCCGTTATCAGTGCAAGCACAAAGATCTCATTACTCTCACAATGGAGGTCGCATCACCCCTCTTGTATCGCCCTGCCGGATTCTTGGCCTTAATATCCATGAGTCGTCTAATCAGGCCAATGTTCCTACAACTGTTAACGTTTACCTTAAGATTACGCATGTAGTACGCAGAGCTACGCGAGGAACAATTCAGGCAGCTGCGTCCGCTTATAACGCTGAGCATAATTCTCTATAAAGTTTCGTGCCTTACTCTAACCTGTCACAGATGACTTAATACTAAGGTTGTGCTTCATATATTATACAACACCGACCCAAACGGTCTTGTGTATACGTCCACTGAGAGCCTATACTCTTCAAGGCTGTTTTTGTCCCTCTGAGACCTCATATATCAACATCGAGATGGGCAAATGGCACATCTTTCTAGAGAAAACTCAGGCACACTGGGTAATTCAGCAAGCTGCTCTCGACCTCACCATTGCTAACTCTCCTACCCCACTGCATGATAACCTTTGAATCACCATTCAAAAAAAACGTTGCAGCCGATACCAACCCAGGCAAATATTCTACTGGGTACCAATCATCCTCATCATATTGGCGTGGCGATCGTCTACAAAGATGCATCATGACCTCACTTCGAAGGAGCTGCTGATTCATTTCCGAGTGGCAGCCAAGTAGTTAGAAAGACATTTGGTCCTTACACTGATCCGCCTCCTGCAGCGACTCTAGAAACCCTCCTGATAATCACAAGCACTCAGGATCAGGCACTAGCACACCTTAACCCTTATGATATATCACATACACAGATTCAATGCAGACTATACGCGCAATTTATGTGGAGCGGATACCTGCCGAACAATGGGATAAATTGCAAGGCGCTTTCACCAAACTACATCCGCACTGTTACACTAATGTAGATTCCTGGTCAGGCTAGAACCCCAGGCAATGAAGTGCTGTACCAAATCGGGCGCTATCATCTATACCAGGCTCCAGGTTCCCGTGGTCTTATCCATCCATGCAAGACACTACTCTCCAATAGAAACAAAACCGTTATAGGGGCACATCAGACTACTCACGTGCTTTGAAGGCAATTTTTAAATTTTTCTTTCTTTGTAATGACACACATACTCATGAGCATTCAGTCATGTGCCAACGCGTACATTAGGTTGAGGCTCATTCGCAAAGAAACAACTTGGCAAAGTCGTTCAGTGTCAGGAGCTCGGGTTAATCATTTTCAGAGTTGTTTCTGGTTTGGTGCAGAACGACACCTACCGAATATGTTGGTATAAAATTGACACGTGTGCCACAAATGTACCTTGCCGTTACTTTGAGTGCCTATAAACACAGTGCACTTTATTGTATAGACGACGTGCCAACTCTTCCGCTCTGTGCTAAGACTTTTGTGCCTCGTGGTCTCTCGATTTTGGCTAGGCGACCGCGTGCAATTTATTTCTCGCCACTAAAATGTATTATGTACTGCAAGCTATCAATTGCACAAGACTTTATATCTAGCTTTTCCACAGGTTTCGCAACTTTTGTATGTGAATCGTATTTAAAATTAATAAGCCGCGACGACTTTTTCCGGCCTGTAATCGCTGGCAGGCTTGGTTTAGTTCACCTGTATGCCTGACAGATAGTTTCCGGTTTCAAGTTTTTCTTGGACGCTACACACCCAACAGAGTCTGCATTCTTATAAGTAAATTTAGTTCATGCTTTACATAGCCTCATTGTGTCTACTAATGTTTCTGATGGTCGGTGTTTGTGGAGATCTATGCACGAGGTATATTTGGCTGTTTGTTCTGTTCGTTTCCTAGTTCGTTTTTCCTCTCAGTTTTTTTTTCAGGCCGCGAAGAAACGGTTGCACAACGACTCAGTTTGTATGCTTTTCCCTCTGCCAGTGTATTGCTCTGTGTATATTTAATTACCGAGACATGGTGTACTCGAAAGAGTACGTGAAAGGCCCCTGTCGCCATGTACAAGAATTTTTCTGTGTACGGTACACACTGCGACATTACCGGTTAATACCTACAGCTAGATATAACGGGTATATTTGTGTTCATGGTTAACTGTAGCCATTGCGATGGTCCTGAAACAATTGATCACTGTTTCAACACTTGTGTAAATGAAATACTCTTCGGGTACGTCATGCAACAGACGCTTAAAAAAAGACTATTTGACGCCGCATTCTCTACAATATATGACTGCACTACCATTTGTTGATGAACCGTTAGATATGTTATTTTTATTTGGACTACACAGCCCCTGGAAAACGTGCATAATGAACCGACATTGTGAATCTGCTGCTTCTACTAAAGGCCGTCTTTCTTGCTTAGATGTGTCGTATTGCCCCGCCGCGGTGGCTCAGTGGTTAGGGCGCTCGACTACTGATCCGGAGTTCCCGGGTTCGAGCCCGACCGCGGCGGCTGCGTTTTTATGGAGGAAAAACGCTAAGGCGCCCGTGTGCTGTGCGATGTGAGTGCACGTTAAAGATCCCCAGGTGGTCGAAATTACTCCGGAGCCCTCCACTACGGCACCTCTCTCTTCCTTTCTTCTTTCACCCCCTCCTTTACCCTTCCCTTACGGCGCGGTTCAGGTGTCCAACGATATATGAGACAGATACTGCGCCATTTCCTTTCCCCCCAAAACCAATTATTATTATTATGTGTCGTATTATAATGTATTAGCTAGCATGTGCTCTGCATTGACTCTCCTGATGCTTTCTTGCTTAGGTGTTTTGATTTGCTACAGTTTTCTTGACATTTGTATTAGCTCGTATACATAAAGCATCGCATCATTCTAATAAATACCATGTTGAAAAAAAATTGTGTTGCCTATGATTTGCGTGTTTTCCTCGAAACCCGAGGGTCCAGTGCCCCCTCCCCTTTCAAAATGATTTTTTTCTTTGCTCTTAATGTCTTTGGGCAGTTTGAATATCACTTTTCCTGCACGATGGCAACGATTCCAGGCTTTGTTGATAAAGTGTTATATAAGACGTGAACTTCAGTAAAAGTTCACTGTGACAACATTAGAGGAACAGTTCGAACACTTCCTGTTCCGGTCAAGTCTCTGACCACCACTCTACTACGCATTCTGATTTGCATAGACCTAATTACACTGCTTAGTCTTCCCCTTTCTTTTTTCTACCGTATCCGGCAGTACTCCGCTCGCCCCAATTCTCCCAAACCATGTGCTGGCTCATTAAGAACATTCCATTTTCTCCTGCGACATTGCCATTCAGCCCTCTTGTTTTCCATACCATTTTCATCCATAGGGGTTGGCTTGGTGAGCCTCGGATTAGCTCTCGGAATAGTCGGTTGTGATGATCCTGTATCAGGATACCTTTGGCGCTTAATTTTGCGTCAGAATAAAGTTTTCTGTCTCCTTATCTCTCACGTTTTGAAATTTTTGCTTTTCGAGCATAAATTATTGAAGCAAAGAATGTTGGAGATCGACGGATTCAAAGACAACTGAAGCGAAGCGGCACCCCTAATATGAAGATCGCTTTAAAGAGCGAAAAAGATTGGAACATCATGCGTACGTGATCCTTTGCTCAAAAGATTCATTGCGTTTAGTCAAAGCGGGATCAGTGGACGGGTAATAAAAAGATTGCCTTCAATTATTATTTTGGGTGGGTTGCTCCCCATGGAGATACGGCAAAGTTAAACTCGGCGAACTTTTTCTTAGAGTAGCTTCAATCACGCCCTGTACTTTACCGTTCGAAAATGCTCGAAGTTTTCTCGCAGCTGGCCAGGGCAATTGAGGGTTTTTTCTTTGTTTTCGCAAGGTACGTGTGCCGACCAATCAGGGCCGCGCTTTGAATAATCACCTTTCGTAATGAGTTCTCCATAAGATAAGATCGAGTGCTCTCCCAGTGGACCACTGCAGTCGAAATCAGAAAGGCACGCGCAATGGAGCTAGCTCTGCAATTGTCCTCAGGACAAGCGGAACTTTCTCTCTAAGCAATAACTGATTGCGCATCGTGCTCGACAGACACAATAATATAACATCCCGAAACGCTTCTTCTTCTCCCTTGCATCGTTTCTAATTGGTGTCAAAATATAAGCCCTCACTTTTTACGATGCTTGGCTTCTGCTGTCTTCTCTTGGTGATAATAATTATCCTTAATTAAAAGATTTGTCTGGCATTGATATTGATCTTACCCGTAAAATAAAATAAAACAGAACGGAATAATAGCTGCTCACCACGACAATACATACCCGCTATCTAAAAAGAACCTGAGATGCGGCCAGCTTAAATCAAAGGGTCAAGGGAGAATACAGGCAGGCGAACACATGAAATAGGGTTGGCAGAAAATAGTACAGGGAGAAAATATTGATACGTGCCCCTGTAGATGAAGTAGATGCGCCTGCATTCGCAGAAAAAGAAGATGTTCCCTCTCGGTCGCACCTCTTAGGTACCGCCGCAGTTTTACGTGTCTTCTCCGGAGGTTCTTCTTTGAATTGCTCGTAACAATATCATTAGTTGTCTTAAGCTTGCATTCACGCGTACGTTCTTAATAATTAGTGACTAAAGCAATTAGCGCATCCGTGCCCTGGCACTGTTCGACACTGCATGTGGCTTGTCAATATTACTAATACGCATATGTACACTACAATACCAAGCCCTGCGCGTGTCGCATCTTGTCACTAACTAGCGACGCTAACCTTACTCCACCAGCTGGGATAACGCGCCCGAAAACTTTCTGTGCTTAAAAGCACGCGCGGAACATGCTTTGAGTGGGCGGCTAGCAGACGAGATGCCGATGAGCGTAACATCCGTCTCCTAGACATCGACACAAAGGCTCACAACTGCTCGGTGGCGGGTGCGCGCACTGAACCATTGACACAGGAGCGCCGCCATATTGTCCGGGATGAGTACCGGCGCCCTGTGAGCTGCGAGCATCTCGCTACACGGCTGGTCGAATGCGGGGCATTCAAGAAGTTGGTGTCCCAATCCCTCAACCGCAACGCACCCGCAGCACGCGTCGCTCGTTGAATGTCGGAGGCGCACTTGCATTGCCGCGGGCCACAAAACTGGCGCGCACTCGGAGAATTATCACGCTTTGGAGGCGGGTTGCAGAAAGCCTGCCGATAATGCAAACTTACGAGTGGAAATCCTACAGATGCAGTTTAAAATAATAGAACACCTAAGTTTCTAGAGAAATTCCGCATTACTGGAGTATGTGCAGCTGTAACCGGCATGCGATTCGAATTTCGTATGTTCAGCTGAGAACTTAAAAATTCCTACAAAATTTTGTATGCTTGCGACCCTTTTTGAATGCCGTGTAAATGCTTCGACACGCCAATGGGGGGCATTTGACTACTGTGATGGTGCTTGGGCATTTAACGCAATTACGTGCTACGGTTGGACGTGTGCTGGGCGGTTTGTCATTGAGATGCATTAAACTGCTTTAAGGCTTAATCCAAATTCTGCTAAGCTGATACGTCGTAGATGCAATCGAAGAAGAGTGAGCATTTCTAAACTGTAATAGTTACCTTAATTAGACTTCACACAAGCGAAATAGGAGAGCCGTGCTCGGCGAACCCACTCAATTTTGTGTTTCGAACCAAATATACTAGTGCTGTTGTTGAAATGCTGTTCACCTCTAAAGCTGTCTGTCGCTGACCGTTTGTGTTTCTATATTGCCTCAAGCAATATTCATGAGGTCTTGTTGATTTTAATGCAGCGATGCAGCCTTACGGCTTATTGTCATCACTCAAGCCAGAAATTTTCCGGGATAGAAATACTTAATCTGTCCACCCTATATGGTTCAAGGCATTTCTTGAGGCAAGAAACCAGTGGCAACATTAGAGATGCGTGGGAAAACATGCGGCCAAGACCACCTGGCTAGCGCTACGTGCTGCCGCCACTGTCAAAGGTCTACTAACTCCAGTGCGGCAACTGTGGTTTGCAGAATGTAGCACATGGCCGCAGAGTGCACCAACGAGTGCTTTGGGATGCTCCGGGGAAGCACGTCCGGGCCCCTTTCCGCACCAGGAGGGTGCCACCAGCTTCACCTGTTGTGTCGGTGCCGAACTGCACTGATGAACCCACGCGCATGCGGCAGTACACAGGAAGACACACACTGCTCAAGGTTTCGTCAGGGAAAGGGGTCAAAGGGCAGAATCATCTCGGCCGAGATTCTGTCTAGGAACGCCGGGACGAAGAGTGAGTGTAGCAAGCGTCAGCACCAAGCAGCCGCCGCCTCTTCGTCAAATTTGAAACCAATGACGGCACTCACCGAAAATTTTAACTCAGCAGTAGTCTTTGAAAAAGAAAACCTTCCCCTCCCCGCTGCAGGATAACCCTGCATATACTTGAGTTTAAACGGCAATTCATGCAGGAAAATTTTCACTTCTAGTTTGCTCCTGCAGTTGTCCGACAAATTTTTTGCTACATTAAACCAGCATGAGTTGCCGTTTTTTGCTGGGGATGCCAACACAGGCACCAAAGGCTGCCGCGAAACGCAACATTTTTACGCGTTAATGTGTTTCATGAAGAAAGCATAAATTTTTATCCTAAGGAACTTTACTTTTTTTTTGTTCACTTAGCTTCAGCGCACGTGTTCACGGTGTGGCGCCAATGTATTTTTCCTTCCTAGGCCCATTCCGCAGGCACCAGTGCTCTTCAAAAGCGACTGAAATCGAGCTCTAAACATTTTGGATGAGAAGACATGCCAAACTTTCCCAAATTTTTCTTCCCAGAATATATCTCATGATATATTGAAACGAAGTACCCTACCGTTGGGAAGCCGCTCTTTCCATGCAGATCAAACTTGGAGGACCGGCACTGATTTATCGACAGTGCAAGCCGAAATGCAGCAGCTAATGGTGCCCTTGACTAAGTGTACCGTTCAAGGGGCTATATAATCTAGGACAAAATAAAGTTTTCAAGACAGTCAGTCGAGTACGATAAGGAGTACGATAAGTTGCACGGGAAATACAGCCGCAAAGCAACTGCTCCGGGTGTACAACGCCGCTTTTGCGTAGCTGAAGAAGGTTATGTGTTTACATTTGTCTTGAAGGTTTTCTCATGCGGCAAAAATAACTCGCGCGCAAAGAAATGGCACTCGTGGCAATATTTTCAGCACGCCGACTGAGGTTTCTATACAGTGCGGTCTCCACATTAAGTTCTCTTCGAAGGAAAACGCTCGTCATATGTCTCCATTTCGTATCTTCCCTGCCCCATTTGTTCTAATCCGCAGTTTTTGGCCCACTTGCCAGGCTACGCATTCGCAATAGCAGCTTATAGGCCTTTGAAAGATTTGGGATAAATTGCGGTTTGAAGTTCTCTGCCCACGGCGTTACGCTCATTTAAACATAAATGATTGTCATTGGTTCATAGTGTTGCTAGTACAGGCAATCATAATGCATTCATGTTGCGAAGCAAAGAAAGAGTTTTTTGTGGCGAACATGCCAAAAAATTGGCTGTGGTTTAGCTCTGGATAAACCTGGTTGAATTGCGATAGACGTTCGGCCTGTTGTTCTGTTTCCTCGGCACGTCGTCGTGTCATAGTTTCATTCCGTCTAACACGACTAGACTCACCTTCTAAATTGGCTCGCTTAGCTGCTTCGGCTTCTTGTTGTTTTCGCAATTGTTCTTCTCGTTCTTCCTCTGTTTCCTGGGCACGTTGCAACCTCTCTCTCCCATTCTTCCTAGCTTGCTTAGCATTCGCCTTAGAATTTAACTGTTCCAAAGCAGTAGAGCAACTAGATTCAGATATAGACTCTTCGTCGGTAACTTTCATGGCGAGACTGGTCAACCAACGCGTAGCGCACCTCTATATATCCCAGTGAAGCCGCCACGGAGCGAGCGCAAGGCGAGGAGGTCGCCATTTCAACGGAGAGACCACCCGTTAGGCGCGGCGCCGGCTCGGGGGCCACGGCACGCGCGACGAGCGGCTCCCTACTTCTAGCTGCGGCGGGGAGCAAGCTGACGTCACGCGTCGTCATAGCAACGAAGAGAGCTGACGTTACACCACCTGCTAAGTGCAGTGCCAGCTCTGGGTGTGCCACGGCATACGTGACGAGCGGTCAGACCTGGCGTAGTATTGCTTTCGCAATAAAATGAAACAGAAGGCAGAAGTCCTAAGCATGAAAGCAGTGTCCGCGTTAAAGCCCTATACTGGTATTCACCCTTGTGGGGTGCGTCCGGCATTGGCACTGATGATGGCTTCATGCTGCCCGGCAGTGATCAGGATGTTTGTGGCGGCACAGTATGGAGGAGTTCGCTGCATAAGGTGGCTGTAGTGGAGCAGTTCGACTTTGACAGCGAGACTCCACGCTTTGTAAAAATGTCAGAGAGGGTAAAGATTATTCTTACACCTTGCTGCAAAGAGGCCAGCGTACTAAAGCTGCAGCCGCAGAAACACTGCTGTTGTTCTCCAGTCATCAAGAACGACAGCGGTAGTGGTCGTCTTGTGTGTTTGCCTGTCTTCTTGCGATTGCTCAAGCACACCGCAACGCACCAAAGCGTAACATACGGCGGTATACGGGCTAATGTAGGCTGGCTTTCCTTTTTTAACCTTCATCAAGCGTAAGCTCGCATGCACATGGCCCCCACTGTGTATGGCCGAGCAGCAGAAAGCGAGTCCTAGCAGGCCACTCCGTTAGCCTGAGCACCGGAATCCGTCGGCCTCGTGGCCAAGGGTTTGAACCGCATCTTCATAAGAACCTTTAGGAGCCTGGATGATGCCGCCTACAATTCCCGTCGCGTAAATACTAAGTTTTCGTTCTTGGTTTTCGAAGAACTCAAAAGTCGAGCAGTTTGGTGACCTCTTCGCCCCGTGCCGAATGCCGTCGGTTCTTTCAAGTAAAAAATTTACTACGCAAAAGCGATGCTCAATTTTGTGGGTCAGACTTTATTTTTTCAATTACTTTCGAGGATTGAGGAAGTAGTGTTTTACATTTCCTGTGCTCGCGCTGATTACAAAAAGAAAACGTTGAGTAAAAGATAATGAGAGCGGACTTCATTCTAGACGAAACATGAACCGCACCCTCATCACAGAAAAAGGTCGACAGGCTTCAAATATGAACGTGTGATTTTCCCGGTAAACCTTTTTAATAAAGCGAAGCCATGATAATTATAAAAAGTTTTTTTAATGCAAAGGCACACGTGTGCTAAGTTTATATCAAAAATTTCAAAGCGGTCTTTATCTTTTTCGAAGCAGATATGCTTGGACTACATGAGGTCTGCAGTATTTTGTAAATAAAATAAAATATGCTCGTTTCAACACCCCCCCCCCCCGTCCTTACAAGAAATGAATAATGAATCGACGAAGTGTAACACGATCGTAAGCCCCACTCATAGAGATCGACCGCTCGAACAGCAAAAGGCGGAAGAAAACGAATTCGTCCAATGGAATTTCTGTTTATAAGGAGTGGCAGTTTTACCTACAGCTCTGCATTCCATCCTCTTTTTTACCTTTGCTTGAGCGGCACTATGAAGCCGATAAGTAGTTACCGGAGCACTTGCAAAAATACTGACTTGAAAGTCTAAAATTCTGCTCGTGACTCTTATTTGCACCATAGGTTCAAGAGGAGCCTAATGTTGAGACATTTTGAAGAGAACAGCCGTGGCACGTTAGCCGCGGTCGGGTTTTCAAGGCTACATTCCTGATTAGAATCCTCCCTTCGAGTGTAAATAAAGAGGCCTGCTTTCATTCCCCGAGCGCAATTTTTGTGGTGATGTAACTTTATGCGATTTGATGAAGAGATCAATTTTGTGATTACAAAAAAAAGAGGCAGAGAACATCGAGCGCTTTCAGAAATTCAAAAAAAAAAACTAGAATGCTAGATGCAACATAAAAACCTGAAATAAGGCGTCTGGTGTTGTAATACTGCTCGTTTTCTTTATGTTTGAGATCAGGGCAGCCATTCAGCAGCAGCCGTCACGAACCGCATATTCTTAAGAAATGCTAAAGTATTTCGCGTTCTATTACCTGAACTACACCTGAAGTCACGGCATCCTTTTTTAGAGTACAGGTCTTGTTTCAAGTGAATCGACAAATTCAGCCCACCCCTATAACTCGCGTCTTTAGATATACGTTTCAGAATCACGCGGCTACAGCTTTCCGAGAAATGCTTTGCTGACATCTCACTTCCCCTTGCATTATGCGCTATGGGTGCCGAAGCCTTACGATTGCGGGTATAGAAAGAAGTGCGGAATCAGTTGATACGTAAGGCTATACCATTCATCATAAGATATCGCGATAGTTTGTCGTACCGAGTGTTCGCACTAGATCTGGTGAACAAGTCAGATAGCATTATGTTCCTTCAATAGTAAACAGACTGGCTGATTTCATATTTTCTATGAATAACAAAAACAGATTAAAGTTAGTATTTTTATATATACAAAGTTTTCTTTAGCGCTTTCTACCATGAACTTTTGTGTACTTCCTGAGTTTCACTTGAATGATGCCCTCCGCTGCCAGGAACTGCCATTCAAACACACCTATATCTTCGGCAGGCCTGCATCTGTATGAAGAATGTGCAATAAATAAAAGGTTCATTATTATTATTACTATTATTATTGCTGCTATTATCACTATGCCTTCGGGAAAAAGCACTCTCAATCTCGCTTTATACGCAGTCTTCTACGTATTGTTAGGGGACAGTAAATCAGGTATTGAGCGCTTTACAGGCGTTGGTAAAGACAGCAAGGACTTTTCACTCCTTTCGTCACAGATACAGATGAAGACGCATGCTTCGTTAATGACTCATAGGGATCAAACGGTAACAATCTCAGTAGCCAGTTAACCAGTTCTAAAAATTCAAGTGGTACACAAATTGGGTCAAAATTATCCATGAACTGAGTTTAATAATTCAGTAATCATCCAGCGCGACACAGTATTGTTTTTTAATGAAGATGTTTACGTAGCATGCATAGTTCCGAAGCAGCAACATCGGCTGGTGCGTCCTGAGAATGTGAAACTAGAAACACTCGCATGTGTCAGTTGCAGCTACTCTGGCAAGGCGCGATTAGTGTATAAACACGTTTTCTGAGCTTTAACATGAATCTGTAACAATTTCAGTTCTTCCTGCCCCTGCAAGCATGCCAGGATTGTTTTAAGCCTATTGTCTCGGTTATCAATATATACACTTTCGGATATTGCTTTTCATGATAAAGGTAGATTGAGAGCCTTTGATCGACCTGTCGCTTTTAATAATAGAAGCATTCAAGGAACCCTTAATTTTAAAAATCCCATACAAATATCTATGAAGATTATACGGGGCATTGGCCACGTTAAGGCACTTTGCTATGTTGTGCAATTATGTGCCAGTAGAGAAAATGTGCCCGCTGCTCTGTGACTCGGATGCAATAAATAGTTTTCAGGCTTAACTCTAACTTCGCTAAGCTTATAAGCCGTTCAACCAATTGAAACGGACAGCGGTTTTCTGAAAGCGTAAATGTACAGTCAAATAGCGGCACTTTCTGTTCTGCATGCGTACAACTATGTTGAATGCTTGTTGAGCCTGCTCAATTGTGTGAATTTAGAGCACATTAAGCGGCTGCTAATGACGAAAGAATGTTAACCTTTAAATCTTCTATGCCTGCCACCGACCTTTGGCCTTTTTCTGTTGATCCAAATAATCACCGTGAGGTTTTGCAGAGTGTAGTGCGCGTGAAGTGGCCTCTTAGGTTATTGACACCCGTCGAAGTGAATTTCTTTTCAGAACAAAATATGAAAACTGGCCGCCCTCTGCGGCCCAAGCCACTATATGAACTCAGAAATTAGTGATAACCTTAGACAGGCGACAAACTGTACGCCCAAGACAGAGTTACAAGCGGTGCGAGCTACTGCCTCAGACAAAGTTGTAGTTATTCAAGTTCTATATGCGTCCTAGGTATTTCCTTCAAATATGAGCGATACATGTAAAATAAAGCATCTATAAAAGAATTTAAAGAAGTGCTTTTGCACATATATTTAGGATACTAAAAGAAAGCATGTTTAGTTTTTTTTAATAAGGTGTCCTGGACCCCTTGCGTAGGTTTGTCGCTACAACACGTCTAAGTAATTTTCTTTTAAACGAAATTCTCCCTGTGAACCAAATTCAACGCACACATAAAAAATTGTAGGCGCAATTACTGCTGCATTCTTTTCGATTCGATTTTCTATCTTCAGTTATAAGTCAGAGCTTGCTCATTCTGATAAGGATACAGGAAGATTTGTACGCACGAGTGCTGTGTATGTGAAGTGCCCAGGACACATCGCGGGTGGCTCGAAAGCATCGCTGTCTACAATAGCTTCAACAAGCGGTTCCTGAATGGAACGTTAATTTCTCGCAGCAAGGGGTTCTCGCCTGAAAGCGACTGCTGTTCGGATTGGTGCGATTAACAGACCACTCGAAGAGTCGATTGGCTGGCGCGCTTCGCTGCGTATGCTGTCACCGTGATAGGGCGCCTGAATACGCATTCATTTTGTATTGTACGAGCAGCTCGCTGTCGCTGTGGCGGGACGTCGTAGAGCAGCTTTGCGTTTACTGTGTGTGTTAATGGCTCATGAGGCGGAAAATACGGGGTTGTCGTTGTTGTGCACGCCAAACGGTTCAAAATCCTATTTGACCTCTACATCACCAGGAGAAAGAAAAGAACATGTCTTAAACTGGCCTGCACGAACCGATGAGCTTCGTTGGACACTACATTAGGTCGCTGCGCGATTGATATTTTTAAACGTGGTATTTATTACACTGAAAATATGTTCTTTTTGCATAAACTATTTGCAAAGCTTTCATTTTACGCGACGAAACTCATCTCAAAGAGAAGGGCAACAGAACACTAGACGGCAGAGAAAACTGAGCACATCACTAAGAGGGAGTACCACTCCGGTTTTAAGTCGGTGTTTTCTGACAATTCCCTCAGCTGGACAATCATTAGGCAGAAACGAGAGTTCGTCGAAACAACTGATTCCCAATGCGGCCCATCGTTCTATCTTTTTAGTTTTCAAGTTTTATGGGGTTTGTAATCCCAAAGAGACTCAGACTATGAAGGACGCCGTAGTGTAGAACTCCTGAAATTTCGACCATCTGGGATTTTTTGACAAGCACTGACGTCACACACTACACGGGCCTCTAGCATTTCTCCTCCATAGAAATGCGACAGCCGAGGCCGCGTGTTTTGTGTCGGGTGCCGAGTACTAAAACCACAGAGCAACTGGAGCGGCTTATTCTAGTTTCCCATAAGTTGTGTATTCCAATAAAAAAAGAAAACAATCAAGAGGTTCATGAACAGATGACGTTCCGATAAAGAATTGTATAGTATAAGAAGACCAATATAATCGTTTTGTCAAGATCCATTGCAAGGCATCTCTGAAACAATTGATGAAGCGATGTTCGATTGTTAAAGGAGCATCATAGTTGCAGCAGTTCACAGATGATGTGAAAAAGCACTTTTTCTGCACCCAAGTCCTCATAAGTCATGCTTCCGTAGGTAGCTTGTAGAAGAAAGCCTTAGCGCACAGTGAAAGTAACCCTTTTCGCTCCCTCGTAAGTGCATCATGCGCTGGCTGCACAAACTACACTTCTCGTTAAATAGGAGGAGGAAAAAGCATCAAAATCAAGTCTTTGCGCAAGTGTTTGGGCGACCGATGTTGTTTTTTTCCTCGATTATGCTTTGTGCATGCTTCTAGGTATGTCTCAGGTGGAAAGCTGTTGAAGAACAGATTGCTAAAAAAAATACGCTCCGCAAATTAACCTCATGCGCTGCTGTGTTTTTTTCTGGATCAAAATGAAGCATCCAGCCTAAATAGAAGTTCTTCTAAACCCCGATAAAAAAAGGACGATCAGAGAAGTCAGAAGACACAATCAGTGTGGGCAAAGCATCGCCATTACTGCAGCACAATAACCCGCCCGCAAAGCATCCAGGCTCTCGCGCTGGGTTTGGGCACCGTAGTCTTCATGAACTTCCTTCGGACAGCGCGAACAGATCAGCTTTGCTGGCCACCACATGAGAGTTTTAATGCATCGTCTCAGCCTAACACCCCAGTGCGTGCTTTCGTATCCACAGCACGAAAGTAGCCGTAAGTGCCCTCTGCAATTTTGTTCGAATGTCCGAATTTTTTAAAGTATGGTTTTTGAAGAAAAGAGAAGCTTATTGCAGCACATTAATACCAGTGTTGGCAGACGTCAAAAAACAGGGGAATCATGTTAAATAGTAAAGTGATTATTAAATTCTAAATGTTCACTCTAACTATTACAGATAGGCACCTTGTTACAATTAGATTTCTATCGTGTCGTCAGTAATAGCCATATCAGCTTTTATAATTTCGAAAACGATATTACCCTCTTCGCTGTGGCTCGACAAAATTTCCCATTTCGACTAGTCACGTTCAGTGGAGGGGTTCGTTCGCCTGCATGCTTCTCGTAACCGCATTCATTTGGAACTATGCAATCAAAATTAGTTGACTGACGGCGGCGAGGGAAATCGAGTTTTATAAATTTTAAAAAGTAATAAAGATATTACTAGCGACCGACCACAGATCTTTTCTAGTCAGTTGCCTAACGGCAATAGCTATAAATTTAACATTACATTTATTTATTCACTTGTAGATAGTATGATTATCCTGTTTTTTGACGGCTAGCAGCACTGGTATTACTATCGCAAAAACACTTTTCTTTGTCTCTAAATTTTTTTTTAATTTTGACCCTTCTAAAAACACACCAAATATAGGTAAAGAATTAGAACACCGTTCTAGGGACAAACTCGGACCACTGCTCCTCCTATCTGGAGTGGAGACGGCGGTTACTAGTTCGAGCTATATGTTTTTTGTGGGAACTCGCTCCTCATATCCCTCATATCCCAAACAAGTGCGTTTTTTGAGGGTTGCGGGTATATTTACGACTTTTTAAGAATAAATTGCCAACATCAAATCGCGCAACCTTTCACAGTAGTAATTAAGCACTTGCATTCAGCCAAGTGCTGCCATGCGGCTGCAACACGAAGCTTCAGGCGGATACAACTCAAAAACGATGCGGCATTTCCCCGTAAAAGGACCCCGTTCCATTCAGTGGCGTCGACTGATTCTTATTACCCTGCCAGTGTGAGATTACGGGAAGAGGACTATCTCCGGCCTTGGAAGGAGGAGACTATCCCCTTTCATCTGCCACTTCCTGCACTATCACGCTAGCAGGGTCATGGGAATTGATCACGCCATTGGCTGGAAGGCGGTCCTCTGAAGTCGAAAAGTCGCGTAGTTGTTGAGTTGTATTTTACTATATAAAGGTTTCAAAGGCACTTTGTAGCTCAAGGAACTATCTACCTTCTCAAGTCTTGCGCCATTTTGTGTTATAATAACTCAGCCGCTGTTGCCAGTTGTTTCTGCCGATGGAAAAATCAGGATTCATGGTCGTGGTGAAGCGCCGTGTACTTGAGATACTCTATATTTTATGAATTAAAGGAAATTTATAGCAGCAGCAGATTAATCGTATTTTTTCCGAGGCAAGCAGGCCTATTTTGCTCCTATAACGGTCCCGGAGGCGGCAGTTAGCTCCTGAAGCACCTCCAGTTTGAATGTAGCTTTGAAGAATTTGCATGGAAGCCGGTCAGAAGCTTTTCTAAAATTTTATCACGTAGTTATGCCTAGAAAAATGGAAACTCAGCTGGCGTACGATAAGCGGCACTGGGCGACATGCATTCATATTCTAGTAATAAGGACCGACAACATATTTTCCGCGTGGCGGAGGCACTTCTGCGCTGCAATACAAACCGGTGTGTTCAGATCTGTTCTGATGGTTTTATTATCCTAGGAAAATCTCTCTCGCGCTCTAAAATAGCACTCATGGCGTTATTTTTATTCCACCACTTTTGGTTTCTATGTAGTGCTGCCTTCCTTTCGGGTGCTTGCGAAGAACAGTATTCGTCGTTTTTCTAAATTTCGTGCCTTTCGCGCCCATTCGTTCTAATTAATAGTTTGTGCGCGCTTTGGGAGGCCACGCGTTCGTAGCAGCTCGCTATGTTATATTGATAATGTTGTGATAAATTAATATAATATTAATAATTGGTTTTGGGGGGAAAGGAAATGGCGCAGTATCTGTCTCATATATCGTTGGACACCTGAACCGCGCCGGAAGGGAAGAGATAAAGGAGGGAGTGAAAGAAGAAAGGAAGAAGAGGTGCCGTAGTGGAGGGCTCCGGAATAATTTCGACCACCTGGCGATCTTTAACGTGCACTGACATTGCACAGCATACGGGAGCCTTAGCGTTTTTCCTCCATAAAAACGCAGCCGCCGCGGTCGGGTTCGAACCCGGGGACTCCGGATCAGTAGTCGAGCGCCCTAACCACTGAGCCACCGCGGCAGGGCTTGTGATAAATTGCGATACGAAGTTTCGTACCGATGCAGTTGCGCTCTGATGTAGAAATGCTCAAGTTCATTGTCAGTCCAGCGTATCACTCATTGAACTCACTAGACGGAGTTGAGTGAGGGATACACTCTACTGTCCGCTCCCTCCCTATTCATTTTTACCCATACTAAGTAATTCAATCAAGCATAACTTGGCCAATGTAAAGTTCGCATGTAGTTATGCTATCTCATGTCTTATCACAAGTGACTTTCTTAATATCACAAGTGACTTTCTTTGGGTCCTCATGAACGTCAATGTAAATACTGTAATCGCCATGCTGAGCCTCTCGCCTGTTTAAAAAAGCATCGCCAAAGAGTACGCAAGTTTTGATTGCAGGCTGCTACGAAAAATGTAAGAGTTCTCATAAAATACTAAAGTGCGGTGAGTGTTTAGAAGGCCAAAAAATAAAATAAATATTCGCAAGGAATGCTATAATAAAAATACATTAATTATACTTTGTAGAAGTATTGCCCAGAATTATCGGTCGATGAAAATTAAAAATTTCCGCAGTAAAATTTCTTCCTTTTTCTTTCGTTTTTGAGACATTTTCTTTTTTTCTCACAAAAAGCTATTAGCAAAGGGCTAAAGTTAGCTGTGTTGAAAGCCCATTTGTGTTAATGAAATAGCAGGAATTTTTAGCCGACTCTTAAACCTGCAGATTTCAGATTTTTTCTTCGTTTTAAATGAGTGGATTGTACGAATGGAAACGAAGAACATTTCGTAAAAAATATGGTGTTCCTGGAAGATTATATTTCTTGACCTGCTACTATGTGACAAATGTACGCCTCCAAACTGCAATTTTCAGCCCTGCATTACAAGTCATTCCTGTGGAAATGGGAGGAAAGTGTAAAGAAACAGAATAAAAATAGGCTCCCAGTTTTTCACAACCTCAATACCTTTTATATATAGCACGTCAGCGCAATATTTATGCCAAGGTTAATTAGAGCGGCATTGATAATATCTTCGCTACAAGATCTCTTACAATTTCTTCTTTTAACTCCCACCTCACCTCAAGAGGCATAGCCTAGAGCGCCAGGCTACTGACTTGTTTGTTACAGGCCAAAAGACAAATGGACACATTGCATAGTAAGAACTGAGCCCAAATTTTTATTCTTGTTCTCTTCCTTCTTTCCCTTCTACCTCCTTGGCGTGCTGTGTAGCAGTCTTAGCATTGCCTAGTGGAAATTCTTTTTTTTTGTTTCCTTCTACGCTTTCATTTACGCAGCGCATATAAGCATAAAATGGCATTGAAAAGCCTTTCAACGGCTACGTGCCGTTTCAACAACTGGTAGGTTAAGACTACTGCTCAACAGGGAGTGTTTTTCTCTCCTGCTTCGTGAATTGGAGCGCGTCTGCCCATATCACAAAAAGCGTACTCAAGTAACAGGAGCAGACCTAGCTGTAGCGATAGTGCTAAGCTCACGCGCCTGTGAAGCCGCTCACTGTGTGGAAACCGTGCACTGTCACAGATGGCGCTGAAAACAAACAATGTGCGTTTGAAGTGTCGAGCGCTAACAGCGTGGGTAAGTCCTTGAGCCACGTCAAGAAAGCAATTTGTTGTGCCTCGTAATGACAGCAGGAAATCCCTTTCAGAACCCTTTCCGGCTGTTGTTCCTTGCAACACATGGGTATGTGGCCGCACTTAAGCTTAGCTTCCTTTTATTGTCCTTTTATTGCCAAAGTTAGTGCGCGGAGAAATGATCAGTGCGGAAACAGGCGGCTTCCATTGTGTTGCATCTTTCTTTTCGTCAAAGAAATATAAGCGAGCGAAGCCATTTCCGGCATTGGTGGAAGCAACCTTAAGCGGCTTCGATCCACCTGAAACGCTGACACATACTTGTTTCATGAGCTCACTTGGCGAAGCTTTGCGAAAATGCCATTTACGCAGCGCTGACCGATGAGTAATCAGAAAACAGCTCTATTAAGCACAGAAAATGCACACATTCCGAAGATCTAGACAAGAAAAAAGCTAAAGTCACGGCTCGATCGTTGTTTTTGTATACGTTGGTACATTGCATTCTTAGTGAGTGCATCGTGGATTGCCTGGTATTACTTATCCCAAAAGAACAACGAAAAGACACTACCCATTATATCTATTTTATCCACGACGACTAATGTGCGAGGAAGAAGAGGGGTACGAAACGATTGATGTGCTAATTCTTTTAAAGTTCTACGAGCTCTTCTTTTTTCACCAAAATGCTGTCTGTTATTTAACTGTCAATATTGTTCTCTTCTTTTTATTCATTCATTTTTCAAAATTCACGATTGGTGCTACATTTTTGTCATCATCTTCCATGGAAACTTTGTTTATTCAACTACACCTTGGCCAATCCCCTTGCGTGGGTATGTGCCATATACCTGGGGTGAAGAAGAAGAAGAAGATTGTTCGAAGCGGCTCACATATTAAGCGCCTTTCTTGTCATGTTGGTGCCTCTTACCTGAGTACTGAAGAACTAGGCGATTTCCCAATGTTAACAATGCAAAATTGAGTTTTTTTTTCATAATGTTCAAGTTTGATGCCAATCTCGCCTCACCAAAATTTAAATATCATGTTCATTTCTCTTTCTTTTCCAGCATGTGCCATAAAAACTATCATAAGAAGCACATTCAAAATTGGCGAAAATAATGAAGCGCCGACCAAAAGGTGTTGTCAAGATGGAAGGACGTTTCGACTTCCACACGGAAGTCTTGTTCACTGATGGAAAAATTTCGCACACAAAGCTTAAGTACGTTGTGCTAATCGTCGCAGGCATCTAGCGTACGAGGGCGGTAGATTGCCGATGTTACGGTTGAGCGTCTGATCTGTTGTCTGGATAAACAGAGACTCCAGATATTGGCGTGACATCCAGTTTTTCTCACGGCCGATAATTGCCGCTTCTTCCCAAGCGATATCATGCTTCGTGTTTTCAACGTGTTCAGCCAGTGCGTTGGAACAAGCCTTCTTTTTCTTGACATCATTCTTGTGCTCATTCAGCCGTCTTTCAAATTTTCCGTTTTCACCTATGTAGGAGTGATCGCAGTCTGAGCAGGGGATTTTATAAATTACTCCGGGAAACTTTTCCTTTCTTAGCTTGTCCTTTACGGACACCAACTCGTGACGAAGCTTGCACGCAGGCACAAGAATGATGTCAAGAAAAAGAAGGCTTGTTCCAACGCACTGGCTGAACACGTTGAAAACACGAAGCATGATATCGCTTGGGAAGAAGCGGCAATTATCGGCCGTGAGAAAAACTGGATGTCACGCCAATATCTGGAGTCTCTGTTTATCCAGACAACAGATCAGACGCTCAACCGTAACATCGGCAATCTACCGCCCTCGTACGCTAGATGCCTGCGACGATTAGCACAACGTACTTAAGCTTTGTGTGCGAAATTTTTCCATCAGTGAACAAGACTTCCGTGTGGAAGTCGAAACGTCCTTCCATCTTGACAACACCTTTTGGTCGGCGCTTCATTATTTTCGCCAATGTATTCACCCGACCAGACGAGATTTCGTCGAACCTTAGATTTCACATTCAAAATTGTTCCAGTAATTCTATTGCTAGAGTAAACCTATTAAATTATGCTAGTTAGTAAAGAATAATTAGATTTTAATCATGCAATCATTTTCCGTAAGGTTCCGAAACTGAGTCTATTAAAAAAAAATGCGTTTAACATTGAAATCATTTGTGCAGGACCCCTTCGAAATAGTCTCCATTGCTGTCTATACAAAGCTATGAACGCTTATTTTAGTCTTGGACACAGTTGGAAAACGTTTCTTTTGGCAGGGTTGTCAGCTCCTTCGTCGTGGCGTCTTGATAGCCTCCACGCTTCCCATTTTAAAGCTCTCTTCACACAAAGAAACAGGAAGAAATTGCATGGGGAGAGGTCAGGCGAGTACGACGGATGGGGCAGTACAGTAATGCTGCTCTTGGCGAGAAATTTTGTCTCGCTTAGAGCAGTTTGCGGCCTTGCGTTATCGTGCAGGCTCCAAAGTCCAGATGGCCATAAGCCTGGGCGACGGCGACGCAGTGCATCACGGAAGTGATAGATTTCTTGGATATAGAACTTCTGACTCACCGTATGCCCTGGTGGGACGAACTCGTAGCGTATGACACCTCTTGCATCGAAAAAACTATAAACATAATCTTTGTGTTGGTCTTCTGTCGCCGCACCTTTCTCGACGCTGGAGAGCTTGTGGACCGCAATTCGGCACTCTGCCTCTTTGTTTGTGGATGGTATTGAAAACACAATGTTTCGTCTGCAGGAATGATGCTGTCGACGAATGAAGCAACCTTTTCTGCCTCGGAGAGCAAATCGCGATCACTGATGTTTGCGTGTCCTTCTGGTCCTGCGTGAGGGACTGCGGCACAAGACTGGCACTCAGCTTTCGTTTCCCTAAGTTCTCACGCAAAATTTGGTGGCATGTTGTCTTACTAATGTTGAGAGCATCTGATAGCATGCGGACTGTAATGGTGAAGACTTGCTGTACGATTTCCCTGATCCGAGCAACGTTGTTTTCATTCCGTGAGGCTGAAGGCCGCCTCTGCCTTGTGTCGTCTTCCACCGACGTTCTCCCCGAAACGAACCACTTGTGCCACTGGAAAACTCGCGCTCTCGAGAATGTCTCGTGCCGTAAGCATCACGAAGGAGCTAATACGTCTGTGTAGCTGTTTTGCGAAGCTTCACACAGACTTCTATGTTTACATACTGTTCGAGGTGGACGTTCATCTCTCCACGTTCACTCACAGTAGAATGCGCAGACGACTAGTAACAATGAATTGGATGGATGGATAATGCTGAACCCTTTAAATCGTGGGGCGGTTCAAGCCACCTAGCCTTGACTTATGAAATTTTACTGTTGTCTTGATTTTAGCCACCAATCAGATGACCACCTCTTGGTCACTTCTACCCGCTTAAAATCTACTTTCCCTTCACCGTTCCTAAACCCTGATGCCTTGAATAAATCAGCCCCACTGCACTTATTTTTCCACATGTTATGCCATCTAGCGGATGCCAGAGCAAATAACATAAATAGCTCAGGGTATCCCGAAAAGATGGCTCTACATATATGCACCAACATTTGTTTTGGGGAATCATTTCTAGACAACAAAATAAATCGGTCTCGAAACTTTATGGACAAAGGTTGTACGAAGCCTTAAGGCTATATTCTAATTAGGCATTTAGACGCCTCAATTAAATTTTGCTTGCACTCTCCTGATTTGCTCAAAAGAGCAACAGAGCGACGCTTCCTGCGAACTGGAAGTTGTTCAAGATTTCCTTGTAAGGCCCTATGCCTAACATCTGCTAATTTATCATTCTAAGAATTTATTCAGTGTATGCCTTAAAAAAAACGGATGGGTTCATGTCTCTGCACGACATTTTAGAGATATTTTTTTACTCTAGTTCTGCTAGTCGGATTTCCTCAGCAGCAGTTCTGTAGATTTTGTGTGACAGATTTCATTACCTCCATAATACGCTGCCTCTTCATCGCTGCTAATGCATGAATTGAATCAAACGTGCCCTTTATTCAATCTATGCAGGAGCCCAATGTAAGTGGAGTGAACGCCGCTAATTTCGTAACAATCCAAAGTATCTTAGGAATGTTTCAAAACGCATGATCGTGGTTTAGGCAAAAAGTGGTGAGCTGGAAGCAGCATTGTATTGCTGCGGTACCAAATTTTTCGATCGCCAAACGGTAAGCCACACGTGACTAACAGCTTAAAGAAAGCTATAATGGCTATAGTTGTATATCATAGGCTGCTTTACTCTGCCTGAAGACTTCCGCAGTTCACCTTTGCTCTGAGAAAGAACCAGTGGGGCGTTGCCCGGGAGACGGCAGCAGCAATAAACAAAACAAAGTTGCCCTGGTTTCGTGTGTCTTTTAGAGAAGCCCACAGCTTCAATACTGGTCGGTGAGTATGCCATCTGAAGAGAGCGCTGCGTGCTTAAGTTTCTGTTTATATTGACGAATTTCGTTCCACCAGATTTCCTAGTGTTCAGCGGCCGTGCATAAAGTAAAATAATGGAGTACCATACCCAGAATTTGCGATGCGTGGCTCTTTGACGTTGCGACCACTCACATAAGCTCTGCTCTTTTCAAAGCATCACATCAGAATAAGGGCAAGTAAACCCGGCTTGAATGGTAAACTGGTAAACTGGTGGAGCCTGGAGCTATTTTCCTGATATTTTTCTCATTACAGTACATTAACAAAGCTTCATCGCGTCCATGGCACGGGAAGGTCGGTGTGGACGCATAAAAATCCTGCCGATAGGCTCACAAAAACACTAAAAAGTTATCTGCCAACGCCGTGGTTATTAGCCCTTGGGAAATTGTTTCGCAAGCCCTCTCTATATTTGCCTTCTAGGACAGCTCACCTTTCGTGCAGCCTGCGACTCCGTCTGTTCTGATAATATGACGCTCCGTAAATCAATTTATAACTTTTGCAGCTGAACGCATGCGCCTTAATCTAGCATTCTGTGCGTTTTTTTTTTCCTCAGACATTCTCGCTCTTTTTGTGCTGACAGCCTTATAAGCAGCTCTCTCTGGGCGTGGCCGTTGTATAGCGCTATCAGAAACTCCTGCGTTCGTGTATATCTACTAAGTATATCTTACATGCGGGACACAATTTACAGGAATTTTATAAGGATAACGCTATTATAGCGTTCTTATCGACTAGGATGTGAACAGGCAAATTCCTTCTCTTACAAACTCTTCCAAAACGACGTCATTTATTGCGTTGGAAGTCCCGTGCTGAGTTACTGTATTTATTTAGGTAAAAAAATGCAGGAAGTGAATTGATTCAGAGGCCTAATAGGCTTCCGGTTAGATTATAATATCTGGAAGAAGTTTCATTTCGAAAATTTTAAAATTGAGGCGTTCTTCTGACCCGGAAACCACGAAAAACACGCGTAAATGGAACACGGGGATCACCTCGCCGCAGTTTGCACCCTTGCTGGCTGCATAGCAGAAGCCTCGAAGAAAATCACCGTTCGGTTCACCACACCGTTCATTAAAGGCAGCCTTTTGAAGAATTTCTTTGACTGGTAGTGGTGTAATCCCATCCATGAGAGGAACTCTTCAGCAGAAAGTTGTATTAATGAAAAAGGCAGTGAAAGGTTTCAACTGCCTGGTGCACGGCCGGGTTTCATAACTTGAAATATTGGGTTGAATGCTTAGAGGAAGATGCGATGAACCGCTCCATTATAAGTGTGTAATGTAGCGCAAGGGAGAGCTCGGCACAAGTTTACTTGACTTGAAGTGAATCCGCTTTTATGTGAATGAATGTTTTAAATATAAAGCATATTAATTATAGTGCGGCTGCAGAGTTGGGATTAAAAAAAATAAAGAAACAGCGTGTTTAACTTATTTGATAGCGCATGTACAACTATTAAGAACAGACATTTACTGTATTCAAAACACGCCAACATAGCCACCGCGGTGCCTCAGTGGTTACGATGCTCGGTTGCTGGCACTAAAGACGCATTCTGGTGGAGGCGAAATGCTAGAGGCCTCGTGTTCTGTGCCCGTTAAAGAACCCCAGGTGGTCGAAATTACCCGGCGCCGCCACTACGTCGTCCCTCATAGCCTGAGTCGATTTCGGACGTTAAACCCTATCGTAACCAAATTAAATCGAAAAACGCCTATATAAAGAGAAATACCCGCATTCAGCATTTTCACGAAATGAAGAAAACGCACATTGCCTGTTCAGTGTATTGCGAAGGCCTGCGGCTCTTACTTGCATAATGAAATCTTAGCGGTTCAGAATTTTGGCAGTTGGCGGGGAGGAAAGGCGGCTAGATATATTAAAAATGCGCTAGGTGAACATGCAATGAGTGGTTGAACGCCAAAGGTGCAGTGAGAGGCGACAATGGGAGAGCGTTTTGCTAATGTATTAGGAGCATTGAAAACTCACTAGCAACTCCATGCGCATCTCAAGAGAACGGACTGAATGTTAGGCACTGGCACAGCGTGAGATACAAAAAGAAAAACAAGTAAAGTAAAATATTAAAGATGCGAGAAACAGTTATAGCCTCCCCTTTAGTATTAAATGTTTGAAGCATGAGGGCAAGAACATCGGTTTCAATAGAAAGCACTTCAACGTATGTGCCGATGGTGGGCGCTGCGAGCAGATCCCGTGAGACATATTAGAATAGTTTAATGCAAATATCTCTTGTTACGAATAAATGGAGTACAAAATGCGTTGAAAAGCACCTACTGATTACCAAGGCTCAAGGACCAAGCGGTGCGACGATAATGAACCATAATAATTTGGGTGCAACAGGTGTGAAGTAGGTAAATTTGCTGCGGAATAATGGCGCCAGCGAGTTTTGTGCTGTGCTGTGTTGTGTACTGTGCGATGTCAGCGCAAGTTAAAGATTAGCATGTGGTCGAAGTTATCCGGAGCCCTCCACTAAGGCGTCACTCGTTGCAATAGTAGGTTCGGGACTTTACTACTCATGAATCAAAAACATAAATAAAAAATGGTTGTGGTTTAGCTCTGGATAAACCTGTAGTGACGCGATAGCTACAGCTGGCCGAGTGAAACTCGCTCAGTCGAATTGCAAAGTCAGTCTTTCGCCACTCCGTTTCGCTGGGCGTTCCTTGTTTAACTTCGTCCCTGGACGTGGATTCACTCTCTCCCCTCCTCTCCTCCTCTCCACTCCCCCTCCCACTCGGTTTCCCCGGCACGCCACGCCACCGGCAGCTGCTCCGCACCACGTGGCCAGCCACGGCGCCACCACGGTGGCCACGCTGAAGGCTCGAAATGCTAGCGTACTGTAGCTATCGCTACAAAATGGTTGATGCATCCGCGCCGTGAAATCAGGGCAATCATAAGTTAAGACAAATTTGGTGCAGCGCATTAGTTAATAGTTCTTGCTTTTTAAAAATGAGAAATTTAATGCAGTACATGCAAATTCGACAACTTGGTTAAACAAGTATCAAGAAAAACATCAAGCATGGTGGCACCTGCCACCAAATTGTTTTAATGGGAATGCTCTTGACGTTTCTTCATCCTTCCACTGCCGGAGATTTCAGTACATGTAACCACCTGCGAAGCTAGCGAAGAACTGCATGCTTCGGTAAACCCCAGACATAATGCGTAATGCATGTTTGTCAAGCTGAGAAAAAGAGGAAGGTTCTGTCGGTCGACATTTTTCAATGCGCGCAGGCTGCTAAAGAGAACATATAGCGCGGTAATTGTGTTAACGCACTCACCAACACCCGATTCGCGGCACCAAATTTCTGGGAGATGAGAAAATTCCATTTCGTTTCTTTTTCGTTGTCTAGCTTTACTCGATAAACAGCAAAACAATGAGAAAAATGTTTTGATACCATTAGCGCAGATAGCCTCCAGCTGTCGAGCAGCACTGTACTAATATTTACCGTGTTTAAGTATTAGCGACTAAGAAACTATTTGGTGTCAATAAAGAGAAGAGGGGAGATAGTTGTAAAAAAACTGAATGCGACTGAGGCGATTGTTTTCTTCACCATACTGTTCCTGAAGGCTGATACCCTATGAGAGCGCAAAAAAAAACGATATAAGACTCTACAGCCCCAGCGCTCTCCTCTGAGCTCGAATGGCAGGACAGCTGGTTAGTTTACTTTAGCGCTCTTCGCTGAGCGAAATTGTCAGCCATAAGAGCTTCAGTTCCGAAACAGGCGGAGTCGCGCGGGAAGGACGAAGGTTCCAAGTGACGCGATGCCTTATACGCGCTTGTTCACGCTTGCTAGTTTATGTCGTTTTTTTAACCATTACAGCCGGTGCAAACTCTTTGAGCTCTCCCCTTGCGAAATATCTGTCTGAGAGATATTATCGGGCCCCTCACCAACGCAACTAATTTTCCTTCTCTGTGACCCTGATATAAATGTTTAGAACATGGCACCCCATTAGCTGTGGGACTGTGCAAAATTCCTGAGTGAAATTTGCCCGTAATGAGAAGATATCTTGTTAATATTATTAAACTGCATTACTGTCGCCTGTGCCTGGTCCTGACGTGACCATAGGACTGCTTGCATGGTTGCTGTGGTTAAGGGTACCTGGAGAAAAGAATCACTTGTCAACTGTCTTTGTTCAGAGCACGTTTAGAGCAAGATTGAAGCAAATATTTAAGCAAGCATATGCCAGCAAAAATCGGCCTTATTCAATTTGCACAAAACGGAGAGGCTTCAAAATATTCGCCTTAAACAAGAACAGGAAATATACAGAAAAGGATCGATAAAACAAGCCCAAAAGAGGAAGCGGCTCATTGCAGAGTATGATTAGAAAGTGCAGTCATATTAAAGTACTTCAAAACCGAAGCTTTGAAATTGGACTTGACTTCTACTTAGGTGAATGACTCAAGAGCGAATTATGTGCGTATTATGTCTAATTTTAATTAGAATGAATGAAAGACAGTATATGAGTGTTGAATATTTAATAACAAACATCAGATAGAATATTTGAATAAGAACGCAATCGGGTTTTATATTTATAATGAGGAGCTCAGTTCTTGCAGACGAATGATTATGCGACATGTATGTGAGATCCGCTGCCTCAAGAAGAAAAAGTAATGAAGAATATTAGTAGTTTCAAGGATAATAAGAGGTTTTACAAAAATTACGAAATCTTCCAAATATTTATTCGCATTTATTCATTCCGATCATGCTAAGTTCCCTTCAACCGTGATTATTACGATAGTTCGGCGGCATGCAGCAAGAAACGTGGTATGTGATTTCTTCGTGAATAAAAAGCAATAAACATAAATAATGTGATAAACATATTCGTGTTATTCTCGTTAGAGTTCTCATGAAGTGATAAAAAAGTTTAAAATATATAAGATACCCTCTTAAAAACAATAATGTTAATTCCGAAATCATGTCACAAAAGTTCTTGTCATCATCTTCGCAGCGGCCATTTTATTGCAGGTTGGCAAAAATTGTTCTAGAACATTGCGCCAGAAAATTAAAGCGCGTAAACGAGCGCCTGCGCACAAGATCACTTCTCCTGAGTAAACGAATTCGCTATGGCGACTGCTGGACTTTCAATTTAACGTCATCTGAAAATCTGAAACATAATAAGCGCGCTAGCTGCTACAGTATATTGGTGTCTTGGGTTCCGTGCACTTCCCTAATTACCTTTCCAAAGCATCTGAAATGTAGCTAACTCATCAGGCATTTTGAAGTTTTGCTTGCTGTCCTCTATAGGTTTCCGAATTTCATTTATGGTGTGGTATGGATGTTCTTGAGCATTAATGATTACTAGGCGAGTACTGAGTGACAGAAGCAGAGTAAATGAGCTCTGCCAACGTGACTCTTTCGCCGCAGGTGCTCCTGAAACAAACGTTTCTATGGAGCTCATTTCTCGAAAGACTGTTTTTGCAGTCTAAATATTCGTTGGAGGTATTTGGATATTTCTTAAGTGCGAGAAGGCGAAAGCGGTTTGAGACTCATTGCACTGATCTGAATTTTAATTTGCCGCGCTAGAATTCATTAACATTCAATATATTTACTCTATATAAATCTTAACTAAACCCTTTACCAGCACCAGAGCTGTGTCATAGCAACTAAGATAGCTCGACATACGCGTGGAAGGTAGCAGGTGGGTTAGGATTCGGTGCAGTGCCACATGCGATGCACTCCAGGTTGGCATTCCACCCTACCGAAAGATTGTGACGGTAACTGGACACTGTCTTCCTCGCCGGGTAGCGTGCTGGGTGCGGTCCTCCTCTATCTGAAGCAACCATATTTCAGCGGTTTTTCTCTTAACCTTTCTAGTTTCCGAGTTAAGACTTCCGGCATGTGCCAAGGTCCCAAGTTACAGGCCCGGATGTGATCACGTGGCAAGGTCACGCGAACTAGGTGGCGATGTAACGGACGGACGCAAGTATGCGTCATTAAAGGCTTTCGCCTTAATAATGATTCCGGTGTCGAATAGGCATCGATGGAAAGTGGGTGAGCCGCTCAATAACAGTGCAAGTGAAAGATTTCATGTATCTAGTAAATAAAAAAATGCATTAAAGAGAGAGGCCATTTCAGCATCATAATCATCTTCAGCGTGACTACACCCATTACTGGGAAAAGGTCTTTCCCACAAATCCCCAGTTAACCCTCTCCTGTGCAATCCGAGGACACATTATATCAGGAAACTTCATAACCTCATTCGTCCCATTAACTTCCTGACGTCCCTTGCTATGCCTGCCCTCTCTTGTAATCGAGTCCGTTACATTTAACGACCATCAGCCATCTTGCCTTTACATTTTATGCATTGCCCAAGACCATAACTTCCTTCTAATTTTGACTAGGATGCCACTAAGCCTTGTTTGATCCTTGACCCACTAAACTGTCTTCGTGTGTCTTAACGTCACAACAATCATTTTCCTTTCCATAGGACACTGCGATGTCCACAATTTAAGTTGAACCCTTTTCCTTAACTTCCTTGTTTCTTCCGCATACTTGAGTACCGGTAGGTTATAGCTATTATATATTTTCTTTTGTGTGGTTTTATTAAACAGCCATTTCTGATCAGAGAGTGCAGCAAAGCAAAAGGCGCTGCACCCATTGTTATCCTTCTAGTTATTTCGCTTTCGTGATTCGAGATCTGCTGTCACTACCTTCCCGAAGCAGACATATTTCCTTACCACGACCAACGCGTCACTGCCAATCGAAAACTGCTATTTCTTACCGAGGCTTGAACATTCCTTTAGTATTCAGTTTATTAATTTTTACACCCACCATTTAGCTCAGCCTGTCTAAGTCATTGATCAAGAATTGCAACTCATCCACTGAACGATTTAGCAAGGCAATGTCATCAGCGAATCGAAGATTACTAAGGCATTCTCCATTAACTCTTATCGTCCACTGTTCGCAAAACAAGCCTTTGAATGCCCCTCGTAAACAGGCGGTGAATAGCGCTCGCGAGATCGTGTCTCCGTGCCTCACATAATTTCTTACTGGAATTTTCTTGGTGACTTTATGCATACTTTGTATTGAATGACACAAAAGATAAAAATATAAATCTGCAAAATTCAGCAGTGGGCTGCACTAAGAGACGTTTTTTTTGAAGTTTTCTAACACCGGACTAACGACTGACAGATACTAATGTACACTGTACCGCTAACTTGGCTGTTCCAGCTAGCAACAGCGCAAGCCTTCAGATAATTGAAGTCTCATATGATGCGCTGGAGTCTCATATGATGCCCATCGACTATTGACGGGCAGCTCTCTCAAGAGAATCTTTGAAATCGCCTCCGAAAACCAGATCTCTACGCTACGAGAAACGCCACAAGAAGAGCATATTGGTTTATTGAACATCGGCTCTACAAACACGTACTACACAATGAAGTGGCGCTTCTATTACTTTCCTTCACCATAGAAACACGCCCTGTGAGGACATAATTTAGCCTACGAAATCGTGCTCATTAAAAAAGGAAATGTCGTTGCTACGGCTTTGAGCGCGTTTTTATAATTAGACATAAAGGGCGGCAAAAAACGAACGACGAATAATCTGGACGTAACGCGAAGTTTATTGGGCGTTTATGCCACCTTTTCCATTTGACTCTCGGATATTCGAGGCTATTCAGAAAGAAGATCGCTGTTCAAAACTCCGAGCGGGCAAGCACGCCGTTTGTTCTCTTTCTGTATTTGCCAAGCTCATTTTTTCCAGTGTTACTCAGTTTAAGTGCCTTTGGCGGACACTTTTCTACTTGCGAAGCTTGAGGCAGGCGAGGTTAGCACCCTCGTACGGTAAACACTGCAACAACGGCAACTGCTATCGCACGCCAAATGTGGCAGCCAAGCATGGCAACAGAAGCAACGTCAACTTTTGCCGTATTTATGACTCCAGTCAGGCTACGCTAAAACTGTCTGCTGTTTATACTCAGTTAACAATTTACCGCTTGAACTGCTGCGGGAACGGCCCGCGCCCGGGCCCGGTCTCAGTGAAGCGATAATGCAGCGGGCCCAGGCCGGGCCCAGGCTTGATGTCATGGGCCTGGGCAGAGCTCAGGCTTTGAGTCTCGGGCTCGGGTGGGGCTCGGGTCCTCAGAATGTGGGTGCCCGTGCAGTGCTGTAGTACAAACTGAAGGTGGTACAGGCCTACGCACCTACAGCCAGGCAGGATGGCCAGGTTGTCGAAAGCTTTTATGAAGACGCGGATTTGGCAGTAATCAAAGTAAAAACACAACGTTCTGTACTGATGAGTGACTTCAACGCCAAGGTAAGCAAGAAGCAGGCTGGATACCAGGCAGTGGACGACTATAACTCAGTGTCTAGAATTAGCAGGGGGAGTTGTTAGTACAGTTCGCAAAAAGAAATAATTTACGGATCATGAATACTTCCTTTCGCAAACGCGAGAACAGCTAGTGAACGTGGAGCAGCCCCGATGGCGTGACTCAAAATGAAATAGACATCATATTGTGCGCTCAACCTGGCATTGCTCAGGAAGTGGAGGTCATCAAAAAGGCGTACTGTAGCCAACATAGGATGCTAAGGTCTCGAAATAATCTAGACTTAAATTTAGAGAGAACAGGAGAATCTAGTGATGCGTAAGCCCATCACCGAATAAGCGGTAAGAAAGAAAGTACAGAAATTCAGGATCTCGCTGCGGTATAGATATTATGCTTTATAATCACCTTTATATTCAAGCAATAAACGATAAACAATAAAGTATTAGTGGTCTATTTTACGATCTTCACCAAAATCATGTATTTTTTGAACTGTTATTACTAACCCTAATTTGCCCTCCTGCAACAATCCCAAATGGGATTAGCAGTATGTATAAATAAATAAATAAATAAATAAATAAATAAATAAATAAATAAATAAATAAATAAATAAATAAATAATCTCAAAGCAATCATTGCGGAGTGCGCTGCTGATGCAGGCAGTGGGATGGCTAGAAAGGATAGCGGCAAGATCTCTTAGGAGACGAGTGATATGGCTAAGGAACTCCAAATCATGAAGGCCGCTAACCTCCACGGCATAATCGAATTTACAGGGTTATCAGGGCTAATCAAAAAACGCAAGGTAACCGACATAACGAAATTTAATATGGCGAGAATTACGCATGCTCATAAGAACGAAGGTAGCCTAAAAGCGCTGAAGAGAAAATAAGCCACAGGCACAAGAAAGATATATACATTAAGAGACAAAGAGGGCTATATTATTAGGAATATGATTAAGGTAGTTAAATCAGAATAAGAGTTCAGCACAAATATCTGCAGTTGCCAATGCAATGAGGAGAATAATATCAGAAGCAACCGCGCACAGCAATGAGACATTGCGCCACTAACCAAAGAGGAAGTATAGAAAACCTTAGGAGGAATGCAAAGGGAAAAATAAACTGTGGGTGAAAGGCGGCACCTTGGAAAGGTTAAGCAGTAAATTGAAAGGGTAAGTGGAATGAATCACCACAAAGCGAAATAAAACTACTGATTGCGGATTCCGCGACAGATGCTGTCATTGTGTCCCGAGGCTTTTCTTGAGCCTGAGAGACTTGTTTGTTCCTCTAAGTTCGGCAGTCTCAGAAGAAAATACACATGCCCTCATGTCGCAATTAGGCCCTGCCCCGGCTATAAAAAATTAATTTTTCACAGGAAGTAGCTTCCCGGTGATTAAAGGGTGGCAGCAAACGACCCAGGTCAAATTAAAATTGTCCTCTGTTTCACTTCACTACAAAACACAGATTTCGTAGGGACAACTGTCCCTTCGCTGGTGTAGTGGCCAGGGTGGTCTACAGACAAATTGTCCTCATTTGCGAAAAGCTTTTTAACTCTTCCGCCAGAATAACACACACCAGGCGTTGCTGTCGTGTCAAGTGTTCATTTAGAGCAGAGTAAAGCACTGTCACTTTTAAAGTAACTGCTGATTTCAAAATGAAAAATGGACCTTAAGCCTGTAAAAGAAAAAAATGCTGTAACATGAGAGGGCTCAATTTGACCCTTGCGGACACAGCAGTGCATTTCTCGTTTACGTTGCCATGGTTAAAATGAGATACTTACATGAGAAAATGACTCCGGGCCATCTGTGCCAGACGGGACAGCAATTTTCTTGCGGAAAAGGTTTGCGTTTGGTCGTAAAATGCAGATGCCGACTCAAGACCACCGAACGGTAACCAACCTGTCTGCGAAGTGAAATTGGTTCTCTTCCTGTTACCACAGCGAAGTTCTGGCCGCAAGCAACTCCTTGCTGAAAGTTAGCTTTGTCTTCTTTGATTCCGTATACTGATTCTTCTCGCTCGCTGGTAGAGCTCGGTTTTGGTTTCATCTTGTGCAGCACTAAAATGCCTCCTCTAATGCACGTGCTAAAGTAACCGCCTTCATGGCTCTGTCACACACACAAAAACAACAGAAAACTGTAGAATTGCATTTCTTTCTTAACCGGCCGAAAAAATGCTACAATTCAGCAGCTGCCGCTGTATTACATGGATTTGTGTAGTGAAGGAGGATGGCATAATGAGGGAGACAGAGTTCGTTTATTTCAGGATAAGAAATTTTTATAACTTTTTTGAGCTTATAGCCAATAGGCTACACGAAATGTACTCAAAGGTGCTTAAATTGACTTGAGGTCCCGCACGTAAGACTTGTACGCCTAACAATGATTTTTGCGCCGTTCTAGGAGCGCAGTAACTATTGTGTAATACTATGCGTAAAAGACGTACTTTTAAGAGACTTTACTTTTCTTAGCTAATTTTGGTACCATTACAGCCGGTAATCTCTAAACACCTGAGCCCCTCGTTATCCTGTGGATTCTGTGGATACTTAATCTGACCTCGCTTCTCCTGTGTTCGCTCCTCTCCGCCGAATATATCTCAGCTGCAGACTTTAGAATTACAAGTGTCGCAATTGTTTTTCTCTATGGTGTTTATATTCCTATTCTTAGGCATTTAAATTTCACTACCAGTTATCACTAGCCTATCAATAGTACCTTTAGGAAGTTCTTGTTGTTTGTTTTATTGCAATGTGCGCTAAACTGCCACACCTATGTAATAAATAAATCGAGCTGGATTGGTTAAGTGAACCAAAAACGCCTTTCCAAGAGTAAAAACGACTACTTCAAAGTGGGGATAGAAGTTCTAAAGTTGACCTGAGACACTGATCTTCGCCTTAATTCAGCGGGGCGTTCTAATCTGTTCTTAGAACAGAATCAGTTAATAGCAATTCAAAGTGTTTTAAATTGCATTAAATACAGCCGCTGCAACGTATTTAACTCTTTTTGTTTTCTTTATGACCATGCATTGCATTATGTAACAGCCGTGGATGAGACAGGGAATAAAACATATGTACTAAGTGTCGTTTTAAGTGATGCAATGCAAAGTTGTGTGCCAGCTAGCATTTCAATCTTGCATCACACCACTGCGGTGGCCAAGTGGTTACAGCATACGCCTTGTACACGTGGTGTGCGGGGTTTGGTCTCCAGTCCCGCCAGTTGCCCACCTGTTTCCCGAAGGTACAGGCTTTTCTTTGGCTGCCGAAAGCACCATGACGTTTTCATAGCTTCAGAATAAATAATCATGATGATCGACTGTACATTATTTTTAGCGTAATAAAGAGGGTGATAGGAAATAGACATTTCTCGTACAGCGTGAAGTGAGCAGTAAATATCAGGCTTCCATGCTGAAGACACCATTCTGTCGTAGGTTACATAATAAGGTGAGATTTATTGCGTATAAATACTCGTTTACCACGCCGAGCTGCACTCTTCAAATTATGCTAAAAGTTAAAGCCTGAAAAAAAAATCCCAGTGTATCTCATAATCCCTGCAAGAAGTCAGTGGACGTGAGAGAACAGCAATGGGCGAGATTATAGAGAGTCGAGCACTTCCACTTCATGGAGTTTTTTCGAACATCCCATTGCACTTACTAAGTAAGCAATACAAAAGCAGCTATGCCTTGGCTCCTTAAGAGCAACTCATAGTATACACAAAAAAGAGCAAGTTTCAGTACAAAGCATTCACAGTTTTACCAAAGAGCGTACTTCAGCTGAACGCGAGCTCTGACGACTAGGCCCTCAATCGAAAAGCTCCAAGCATAAAGCAAGAGAGTTGAAAAGAAGGTTGCACAGTAATTTTGTATTTGAGGATGAGAGTGGAGTACCCATGTGCTATTCGGATGTAGCTGTCTCGAGTACATTTCTGCAATGCCGGACAGAATTGGTCCGCTCTTTTTCACCTTTTGTTTTTTGCTTTTGTATTTAGTACTTCTTTTTTATTTAAGGGCCCTTTTCTTTATTATACTGGAATACCAGAATCCGCCACTTCCTCAATACGCGCATTTTTTAAGATAAAGCAATATTTTTATTCAATGTTTCTGCTAGTTTTTCTATCCTCTTTGTTCTCTATATATGCTCATTTCTGAAATATTCTTGATATGTGGCGAAGCCTTTAAATTTTTTTATGTTTTTCTGGGACAGAGCCCAATTTAAAGAACTTGAATTTAGCGTATAATCACTGTTTCTCGACGGGCTTAGCTAGTGAATACGAGCTTTCTCTTGCACATCTCAGTGTCTTTTGGGCAGAAAACTTTATTGAAACCGCGTTTAAGCCGCTTTGGAGCACTTTGGCTCCTCTGATACTGAAATTATGCGTCTCAGAACTGCTCTGAGCTCCGTAATTTAAATATTAGCATACACCAGTAAACCACAGTGCATAAGCACCAGCAGTGAGGTCCTTTTACTCGTTTAAGTGAGGCGATGTTTGTGGCAAGACTCTCTCTGGCGAGGTACACTGTGTCTGTAGTCTGTATTCATTTTTTTTAAATATCGCTTCACGGTACCCAAAGCTTCAGCAGTTGTTGGCTGCCGTTCCTGTTGTCCACTGTGCAGCACTTTTTGACCTTCTCGGGACAAATCTTTCAACGAAACAGCTGAACACTTTCAGCCAATACGTTTTGAAATGAATCGAGCAGCCGTAAAAGTTGGCGAAGATGTATATTTTGTCAGAAACGCGGTCCACGAGTAATTTCTCAAAACACTACAAGCAAATTATAGAGAAACCTCACCAAGCATGGTCCTACACACATTTCTTGAAAAGGTCGACTACAGGCGAAATCAGGACATTCTTGTGGAGTGTGCGCTCCAAGTCTGCAACACATTTATTGATATATCAAGGCTGCGGCTTGATCATCACACCTTCAGACCTGCTCTTTGGAGCCTTCTCCTGCAACGAGCAGAAAGGCGCTGCATGCCAGACATGAGCGTTTTAAGAATCTACAAGTCCGACTCATCAGTCTGAATCATGGACAGCGACTTCAGCAGAAAACCAGTCTTTGTGTATTATTCAGAATTTCCTCTCCAGGCGTAGTTTTTGTGCGGGGAATGTGACAACGCATCCTACAGTAGTGCCAACTGTAGTCGCTACTAGTTTTCTAAAACAATAGCACTGGAATCATGAATATTTTAATTTCATTAAAACTAGCTCTGCAGTTAAAAAGCAATTGAAGCATTCTACACCAAAGAGAGAAATTCGGAAGTTGAGAAAGGAGAATAATTATTTAAAATTTAGACTCACGAACAACACATACGGCGCCAAATTTAAGGTAAATTTTCCTAGAAAAAAAATTATGTGCGTAAACAGATAGTTGAGCTTGCCTGTTATTCACCATCCTTGAAAGCAATTACGACCACTGCGTTCCGTGTGCAGAGAAATGAAACTTAATCCTCAATCCTGCTTTTGCAGAAGCTTGACCCGACCATCATGGCTGCGCACAACACGCAGTTCACTGTGACTCCCACCCTCCTCTTTGCTCACATGGGGCACTCTTCAAAAACTCTGTTGCACTGTGGTCTGGCTGAAAACCAACTGAATTGAGGATTCCAGGGAGCTTCACTTTCTGCCGCTAGAAAAACTCCTCTGCCGGAAAGAGGAGCTGTGTCAGGACTTTAAACAGAAATTGATGTTTTCTCGCAAAACGATTATAACACCAGTTGAGTATAACGCGAATGAGAAACAAAAGCATTCCAATGGCAGCCACGAGTGCCAAATATCGACTACACGTAATTAAAAGGGCTGGTTTCGGAGTGCTTCTGCGGCTAAATAGTTGTCAGTAAATTTATTGATAAGAAACTTTTTCTTGACTATAAGGGATTCCATTACGTGTGCTCTCTAATGGGTGACCACTTTTTTTTCTCAAGCACCATGCTCTTCACACGAAAATGAAAACTTAGTACGCCCTTCTTTCTTTGTGAATTTCGCATGTGATATAGTTGGTAACTTTTTCCAGCCGCGTGAAAAAAGCGCTTGGGCTCCAGGTTGGCACACGGAGATTAGAGTAATAAAAACCTGTTCTGAAGTATAGCCGACTACTGTTTCAAGTCCTGTCTCCGTCGCCTCTGCACACGATGAAGCGTACATCGAATGCTTCAGACGACGTGAGCGAATAGTACTTAGCGTTGAAGTTCTTCCAGCAAATTTTTCTTCGAGGGAAACAAAACCTACGAGCGCGAGCCGCTCTTTGCACACCACTCTTGTTCGCTGGTGAGAGGAAGAGAGCAACGAATTCGTTAGAGCCGCCGCATCGAGCTGGTTCCTTTGCGTTCATTGCCAATGAATTCTTGCAATGTTCTTCTTCAGATGTCTGCCCTGCATCAAAAGCATACTTTTGTTCTCGTTGTGTTTGATTTTTCTCTCGCCATGCCTGGAGCTCTGTTTTGATAGCCTGTACAAGAAAGGTTCTGTACTGCATGACAGATCTTATCGTGGTCTATTTGTATGAGTGAATTGTGGTCGCTCCCTTATATTCGTATATTAAACACAGTCTCATTCTGAGCCATAATTTCCTATAGATCTATAAATTTGAACGGCGCCTTCTTATTTTGTGGCGCCAGCTCTGCGATTAACCTTCTCGGAATTTTATTGCGTCTGGTAGTTGTATTCTTTGGAATTCTTTAAAGCTTTTTCATCCATGTCAGGCTCCTAAAGTTGAGCTTTTGTCCTATTATCTTCATCTGGGCAGCACCTGTTAGCATTCAGATACACCTCTTGAACAACTCTAGCTTTAGCACAAGTAAGCGCACCGGCGCAGTGCAAAGCCATGTTCTCTCTTAGATCGTTACCTACCCCGAACTTCTATATAATACAATTCAGCCAAATTGCCACTTTACACGTTAATTTGTTTGACTAATCAAGCTGTTAGTGGGCCGCGGAAGAAATTAATAAAAATTGAAGACAAATTTCCACTTAACACCTTGATTTGAATAAATAAATTCTCAAGCTGCTAATGGATCGCCGGAAGAAACCTCCGGTTAAAGCGAAAATTAACCAATCCGCTTATATAATGTCAGCATCGCGCAATTCATGAAAGCATTCCTCCTGGCTAGTGGTGCGTTGCTTGCCAGCGCGCCATGCATGAGTTCCTTGCTACAGTTGCATATAAGATGCGTCGCCCGAAACTACACAGTGACATATATGTCATGAGTCATGACCCGCAGTTTCACGCCCGCGAAGCAGATTATCTCTACGATAGAGTGGGTAATGCCGCGAAGATGCTACAACGATGCCAGGAACAGAGAGTGCACGTTCGCTCTAAGTCGAACCCACTGGACGCAAGATGCAGGCGAATCCTGATGGTGCCACTCAGGTGCTCGGGCGTGAGTCCAACGTCAATTCGTTGGAAACGGGCGTTTGGTATGGAACAAGTTCTCAAAAGTGCTCCAACCTTCAGTAGTTGCTCTACACATATAAAGCCTACTCTTGAGTAAAGACACAGGGAGAAAAGTTTAAGTGACTGCCTTGAATTGCAATTCGCTGCAGTTTTGCTGGTCTCCTGATATGTTTTTTTTTCAGCGCCGCAACAGAAGTCCAACCCTTCTGAGAAGTACCGCACCACAAATTTTAAGGCCTGGCGTCATCCGAAAGAGATTTATGGTAGCTCTGCCTTTGGACGCAGTCACGTGGTATTGACACCTTTTATTGTGCTCTCATATATTTCACGCGAATAGATTACACACACTCGCGTCTCGTAAACTTTTGACCCTTTAGTTCATACTGATCAAACAAACTGAATATAGGAAAACGCGCACTGCGTCACGGAAATGTATCTTAAATAACAGAAATGTAAAATGGACAAGTTTTATACAACAATGATCCCTGAAAGGCTAGATTTTGTGCACCGTTGCTTAAAGTGGGAAAAAAAGGATCGCCAAGCAATCAAGAAATCACAAGCAGATTTTTTCTCTATGAGGGCGACACTGGGCGTATCAACACTCCATTTAATGAATTTTTTTTCCAAGAACAAACTGTTAAACAAAATTTGGTATTTATACCGGTCCTGCGGAGAACTTTTGTGTCGACCTTGTTTTAAAACAAACTGAAATTTTGTTCAGTCAACGAAATGACTCCGCTACAGAAGTTTCTGTTGTCACCCCGCTTCACATTCACGGACTTAATGCTGGGGAGGAGAGAAGGACGGGGGTCAGCGACACATGAGTGACTCTGCCTACACAGCATTCCGAATCAGGCTTACGCGTGGGCCTGGGAGCGAATAGCGTTCGCAGAAATGAAACATGATTCCGGCTTCGCAGTGGCAGCGAGACGAAAGAATAATGACGGCGTCGTATTACGAGGTTGAGGAAGATAATATTTCTACATTTCGCAGAATGCACGTGGATGTTTTACGCGCGCTACGTTTCCAAAGATATAGTAACTAAGGCTGATGGCTTTCTGCATGTGCGCTGATTTCGTTGCTTTCGACATGGTATAAAGAACGCCTTTTCGTTCTTTCGTATTAGAGCTCTTCGCCAAAATGCATCCGAAAAGTTTGGTTTTCATAACACGCCAGTTTCATATTTCGCTGAACTTGGCTGAATACTGCTAAATCGCATAGCTATAGCTCGTGTTTCCGGCCCTCAGACATGACAGAGAATATACCCTTTTCTGAAGTTAGTCGTCTGAGTTTTTTCATTTTCCTTCACAGTGCTCGCCATTTACTAACGTGACCCCAATCTAGGGATAAGATATCACTTCTCTGTTGTTAGAAGGTAGAAAATAAATGAGTTTAGTTGCAGACTGGTGCAAAATACCGCTCTTGTGAAGCATAATTTTTTTCATAATTCTCGGTAGTTTTTTCTATTGAAGAGAGTCAAGCGAGGGTGGGTGAGTTATAGTTAATTTCTTAATGCGAAAGCGTTTCGTATATAATGGGTGGCGTGTACCGGATCTCTCAGAAGAGCATGTCGACACAGCATGTCATCAGGGCGTGTCCGCACGAAAATGAGCATTCAAAAATAAATTAGCCGGCAATGTGGTTCACAACCCAGACCCTCTGTATGCCAGGCAGGAAACCAACGCATACGCCACTAAGCTTTATGAGTTCAAGCATGTTAGAGTGGCACGAATTGAAAGCGTTGTGGTGTGTACGTCGGTAAAATGTTTTGAGGATGTGTACTGATCTTAGACAACAATTACTTGCAGAAAAAAAAATTGCCGACGCAATCCAAGGGCAACGTGATAAGTGCCACGTGATAACTGTCACGTGACGATAACTTGCGAAAAAGAGCTGCTGACGTTCAAACGCAAATACATTCGTATTTCTCAAATGCAGCAGAGTGCAGTGCTCTAGAGCATTTTTTTCTTTTATGGGGCACGTTGCACACTGAATTCTTATTTACTATATTTACACAGGTTGTAGACCCTTGATCAGCACAATTATGACTCAACCTGGTTTGGTTTCTGGCGTTTACTCTCCCAAACCGAGTCAGGCTATGTGGGACGAAACTGAGAATGGCTCAGGAAATTTCAACCATCTTGGGTTCTTTGACGTGTACTGACATCACAGGGTACTCGAACCCTACCAATTCGCCTTCATTTAAATACGACTGTCGCGGCCGGGATCGAACCCGTGTCTTCCGGGGACTCAACATTCCTGCTCTGAACGACCTGAGAAAATCTGTTTGGTTTGTGGTTCATGGGGGCTTAACGTCCCAAAGCGACCCAGCCTATGAGGGACGCCGCAGTGAAGGACTTCAGAAATTTCGACCTCCTGGGGTTCTTTAATGTGCATTGACATCGCACAGCACACGGGCCTCTGGAATTCCGCGTCCACCGAAATTCGACCGCCGCGGCCGGGATCGCCCCCGCGTCTTCCTGGGACTCAACATTACTGCTGTAATCGACAGGAGTAAATCTGTTTAGTGTATGGTTCATGGGGGTTTAACGTACCATAGGTACTTGTTTTAAATTTGCAGAATGGCTAATGGGAGGTTTCAAGTCTTAGCTCAAATAATTTTGAGAATTTAGTTCTTCAAAATATTCTGACACTCGCTTCTTTTTGGTCAAACGTACTCACAAGATCTGCTATTTGAATCAGCAAAAGGGCTTTCGAAGGCGAAGCCACTTCATCTGTTGGGCTTGTTTAAATCTCATGTTTTCTTTGCTTTATCTACATGCCAATTATTACAGCGTCGAAGAGGATAGTCGCGCTCCTATTCATTTTTAGGAAGCAGTTTAATACGCCCTTGAGTAATTCTCAGGCACCACTATAACTTCCTAATTAGGTTGCGCTAGCAAGGGCCGGCACATATTGGCAAGCGAATGCGTCGTACAGGAAAGAGACAGCCTCTCATGCTTGTAAAAATTAGGCGCTTTAGCCCGCGCCTAATGAGGTCACCAACGCGCCTGTATTCCTCCAGGCGTGAAGCCGATTTGCATACCTCTCTGCACTAAATGAATAATGTCCCCAATTGAAAAACCGTTAAGAAACAAACCAAATTTAATAATACACACCAGCTCTAAGTAGAAAGTTCGATATTTGATTCTGTGGGTTCAGTGTTTTCAAGTTTTTAGTACTTGCTAGTACAAAGTTTAGTGATCTTTCCCGTTGTTCATCTTAGTTTAAGGCGCACTAACGAGGAATCTGAAATCTTTTTTTTTTATCGCGGGAGCTCAATATACACTCTCCGAGGATTCTCAGACTTCTAATTATTGTCGTGTGTGGCCGATTTCTCTAATTCTTCGAAGTAAACTTCCCGTCATCCGCCTTTTTTTTTAATCTTTTATCCCACCTCCCAAAAGAAGAGGAGTCAGCCAATGCGTGGAGTTCCTTTCAGTCAGTCGCGTTGCGGCTTAATTTTCACTTTTATTTAGTTTTTAAGGTTCTGTGAATAAACAGTTTAAGTCGCAGACTACATAGGGGAAAATTAGGCTCACAGAAATAAAAATGCATGTAGACTCTTTGCTTTCGGCGATCGTTACGTATCACTCCCTCGATGGCAGAGCGGCAAGCTGCCACGCGGCTGGCTGAACGGCACTCCACGTGTTGGCTGACTCCTCTTCTTTTCGGAGGTGATTTTAAAAAAAAAAGGCGGGAGACGGAAGTTTCATTCGATTTAATTGAGAAGCCTGCTGCACAGGACAATGATTCAAAGTTGCTAAGAATGTTTGAAACGTGCAGATAGAGGTCCAGCGTTAAAGAGACGAGCTCAGAATCCTCTTTAGTGCACCTTTAAAGCAGCAATTTTCGACCTCACTACACTATATGAAAGAAAGGATGTGAGACCAAAGGCGACCAAACAATGCCCGCTAAGAGAACTTGCAATAGCATGCGAGAATTTAGAGGCACCAATTTGCAGCTCATAGGAAACCTCGCGTTGGCGGCTTAGAAGCAAACGTGCCACTTCTGCATTTCTATGGTGCAAGGATGGGTGGCATGTGGTTAGTCGCCGAAATTTACCAGTTGTGCAAAATATTGCTCCCCCTCCTTTCTCCTTGGTCTTCGCGGTGTAGTAACTGGACAAAGTACGTATGGTGCATTTATCCTGCAAAAATGAGTTCGTTGTGTTGGTCGAATTACCATACAAGAGTAGAGTTCTGAACATATCAGCCTCCAAAATTTCCATCAGCTCAGATAATTCCGCAGCCCAAGTAGAATATTGCACCGAAGTATTCCCTGGTGCAACAAAGCCTTTACCCACAACGTCATCTTTGCGAAAGCACTACTCGAGATATACGTACCCCGATCAACAATCTTGGAATTTTGTCTTGTACTCCGAAGTAACCCGAGCTTACTCGAGTTACTTAGGTAAGCTCTGGTGTGTTCGGAGGAACGTCGCGCAAGGTGTAGCTAATTCCAGGAGGATGTCGCACCACCTAGGTCACTTAACCTTGTGGCGTCACACAACGTGACCTGCAGGTGGCAGTTAATAAATTCATGATTGGTGGCGAGAGGTGCCCCAGGGAGAGCAACATGGGTCTCAGAACTCCTACCGGTGACTTTGATAAGAACAACCATCTGCCAGCGTAGTGGCGCATAACATAACCGCTGCGCCACAGCGCTGGTAATGCTAAGGTGACTCGCCGCGACGTAAGGAACGTTAAGTTGAGAATTACCAATTCTGCATATATGGGCATTAACCCACTAAAGCTATTAGTGAAGAATAAACACCTGTTTTCGCCCATCTGCCAGTTGTTGGGGGGGGGGGGGGGGGGGGGGATTTTTCACTTCTTAAGACGGTCCTTCATACCTCTGGGTCTGTTTGCGTGGGGAGCGCGTATCATGTAACGTTTTTCAACGATTTCAAAGAGAAATCAAAGATAAGAGAGAGTGGCAACGAGAAGCACCGAAGTGGCAATCTTACCCTCAGTTTCCCACAGATTTGATAAGCTACACCGACACACTGACATGTATACGGAAATGTCTGGGAAGGAGAAAAGGTATCAGGGTCAGAGGACTTGTGTCTACACAAGGCGTTGTGTTACTAATCATGGAAAGAGAAACTGCGAGAATACTTGTCGAAAATTTCACATGCGCAATCAGAAGAGCTGCTCTCTTGCATATCCGTAAGTCTAATAACTTCTTGTGCACTGGCATGACATAGCCAAGGCGAATATTAGGATTCACGTGAAAAATAAAAATTTGCAAGAAAATAAATCAATTTCAGGATCCTATTTTGTTGTTGTGGCGTTTAAATCGAATAGATATAACGCGCTTCGGCATGGCGGTGGCTGCCATCGCGGCAGTCAGTTGCGTGCTGAGCACCGGATGGCGGCCGCTAGGGCTCACGTATAAGATGTATTTATTAATATATTAGGCGGGTGAACATAGCAAAGTCTCATCGCAGAAAAAGTTCAACTTTACAAAAATTGTTATCTTGGAAAATAGAACTCGTACTGTTTACTCGTGATTAAGAATGTCGATAGGAGTTTGCTGACTGCCGTAACTATAGATACTATAAAGTAGTATGTATATTTATTATACGCAACCTGTGTCCAAAAAGCATTTAAGACTACGTTTACCTCTCGATAAAAAATCTGAAATATGTAGGGATTGCCGCCAATAAGCCTCAAGTGAAATCATTCGGTCCCTCTGTGGCGCGCCTCGAAAGCTAGCGTAACTCACACTATCTTCTGGTTTACAGCATCAAAAATTTTTTTTAAATGTCATTACTTACTAAATACGATAATTTAGTGAACAGGTGTAATGATGAATTCCACGGCTGAAACTTCTGAGCCGCTGAAAAGTTCCCTGCCCTCTTTGTGCCGCTACTCTCGTGTCTCGCTCACGCCTGCTCGGTTTACCTCAACCGCAGCGACTCTAATCGCCCAAAAACTGCACAATCTTTAGTGTCTAGTATAATTTGTCTCTTCCGTCGAGTAGTACTCCGCAGCTAATTGAGCTGAACGTAATGTGCAAATTGATACTGCTTCAGTTATTTCTTATTTGGGATTAAGTTATCTATGTATATGCTGTGCGGTGATATGGAAACCTCCCTCACGGTGCAGAGCGTGGCATCAGTAAAACTCGGCACAAACTGAAAAATTCGATTTTATAGAGTGTTCATATCACCCCTTGTCTGAAACAAAAAAAAAGCGCGTGTCTACGGAAAAATATGCCCTAACCCTTGCCTACGGAAAAATATGCCCTAAAGATTGCTTTGTTCCACGCCATACTTCTAAAGCTGTATTTGTTTGCCACGTTAGGTTCATCTTCTCGATGAAGATTTTGATCCGCTTCATGGGCGTGACACTAAGGATATTCACGTAATCGGTGCTTGCGCTCCAGTTCACTTGACTTTCTCTGAGTTCCACTGCCTGTGAAGCAATCTGACCCCAAATTATTTAGGCTGATTTTTTTTTTTCAGGTAGGGTCAGCTTTTACGAGAATTACCTTCCAGCAGGCCTCTTGCACCTCCGTTGCCGCATCTTCTATTCTATTATCAATTCATGTAGTTCTGCGGGGATCAATTACAATTAGAGATATATATACAGTCCCTATAACAGGTGATAGGTTAGTCGATAGAGGGTTAATAAGGTTGAGGAAGAAATCCAGATCTCTTGTCTAAGCAGTATGGTCCAAGCATATTATTTCAAATCTATATCTAACGGTACTGTCCACAAAGTAAATGTGTTTCACGTAAAATATACTATATTTTATGCACGGCGGCTCTCCTACTAGCCGCATTTTTTGCCAGTATTATCTCCGATAAACTCATCACGTTCGGTAGATAATTTTCTTCGCTAATAGTAACAGGCCGAAATAAATACAAAGTTTTTCGCTATTTTTAGGGGGGGGGGGGGGGGGCGCCAGCGTCGTTTAATAAAAATATAGTAATCAGCTCTGCCATGTATGCTAAAGAGGTGCTCATTTTTAGCACATTTTTGTTTTCGGAAATAAAACGTTGTACTAACACTGCTAGAGTAAGGGTATTGCATTCACATTATTACTGAATGATCGGCCACGGTGCGGAGTATTGAGCGGCAGAGAGGATTATCGATAGCATGAAGTATCTGCGTATGCTGTGGGCCATTCGTTCTGCTGCAGAAATAAAAGCGATAGCTATAGCACCGCGGCTCTGTGCAATTTGGAAGCGAACTGTGTAACGATGAGAAAAATAAAGCACAAAATTTTCATAACGGGTGGCCTGGTCTGCGATGAGAGAATACTGAATAGCCGTTAGTGGAAGGCTCGTCTCGCTTCGCTTCCCTTTTAATTATCATACAGATGAGCCTAGCACCCACGGACGCGTAGACAGGCACCACTACACTCGATGCGTTCTGTTGGCGACGGGAGCTGGATCGCTCATCGTACGGCTTCTCCGAATTTCGCGCTTGCCTAAAATTACTCGCTGAACCCTCCCCTACCGGAAAACTCAGCAAGCGAGCCCCATAGATTTGTATTCCTTTTCCTCTTTTCAGCTGATAGTAGAAATATCCAATACCCTGGCATCACTGCGAAACAGGTGAGTGCTGCTGGCAGAAAGAAAAACCCTAGCAAACCCGGTTTAACTTGAAAACTACATGACTTCTCAAAGACAAGTGCTGAGCTATTACATGGGCAGTAATGAGGTGTTTGGAATGAATTCACAAAGTATAGTACCCGAAATATCATCCTTCTAGCTGTTCCGCTGAGTTTTCGTCGAGTACAACAGGCTTTTGAAGAAGGCAAGATAGGCTAAACTGACGCTTGTTCGTGTGAGCAGATTGTCATATGGCTGCAAAAATTAAAATTTACATTTGTTTGTCCGCAAGCACACTTCAGTGGTTGAAAAATAGTCGTGCTATTTATACAAAGCGACTAATGCAAAAAAAATCACACCCTGTGCCATTCAATCGCGAAGAAAGCATAGAATGCACAGCAGGAAAAGCATAGTTTTGTAGGACGGCTTACAGATGGTGCTAGCTACATTCGAGTCTTGAAGAGCAGTCCTCGTCAGCCACTTAGCTGAAGCTATCAGCGCCCAGGGCTGTGCGCTCTGTCCACGAGGACAGGTCCCCAAATCAGCCTTCAATTCAATAAAAGCTTTCCACCTCCCCCACATGCGCGCTGGGCTACCTTCATAGCTTTTTCTGTGCGGCGCCCAGCATGACGGGCGCTCGCCTCAAGCGGAAAAAGATAAAGAGGCACCAGCACATGCCAGCCAAATGCTGGGACGTTCGCCTCAGCCGGACTCCGTCGCTCCGTCGACTAAACCGCAAAAATGTGGCTGTGGTCGAACAGCAGTCGAACGTTAAGGGTCAAGCATGTCGCTACCCTATGGTTAAGAGCCACCGCATACTGGCGCTTCTCGCGTACTTGTAAGCGCATTAAACATCTCTCGCTGGATGCGTAGCATCCTTTTTGATGTGTGAAGCGACGTAAAGATGCCTGCTATATGGCACCCGCTGCGGTCGTTAAATGCTTAGGGTGATCAAATGCTGAGCCACGTTTTGATAGGAAGGAAGGCCTCAGACGTTGCTGGCACATACCCACTACGAGGGCGTGGTCACGTTTCGATAGAGTCCCAACAGAGATATACTCGTGCGCTTTGCACTTTCACTGCATGCTAAAAACCGCACATGGTGAAAATTATTCCGGAACCCTCCATTACCGCATTTATTTTTAAATTCATTTTCATTTTATTTTCCATTCCAATCATCACGAATATATGAGATGTGCCATGAGATGTGAGACAATTTCTGCGAATTTTTCTTTCCTTGAAACCAAATTTTCCATTAGCGTCCTTTGCAGCCCTGCGAGGTGCAGTAGGAACGGATGAAAGACGAAGCTAGTCTCTTTGCATTGCCGGCGCTCGAGTCTGAACGTATGGCAAGTTTTTTTTTTTTTTTGCTTCGTCTCATGAGAACGGAACCTTTTTCGAGAGATTCGCAGAAGATCGGCCTCACATTTTCCTCCACGTTACCGCTCATGATTCTCTCCATGATCGGGTTCGCATTCTTCTTCATGTTCTGTTTAATGTTCTCTGTCAAATGCGAACGATGTTTGTCTGAGTTTGCCGAGAATGGGAGCTAAATGTTTATAACTTTCCGTATTTATCAGTCTTTAGAGTGAAGCTCTTACGCGTCCGTTCTTGACTTGGGCACCGTCATTGTGGGCGTAACCGGCAGTACTATGGCAAAGCGAAACGCACGGTGAACCGCAGAGCTGTAACAACATGGAAAGCACAGAACTAAGGCGAGAATTAAAAAGCAGAAAAGTGGGGAACATTGAAATCCAAAAGCTTAAGGCGGCAGTTAGACGAGAGGTGTACAACGGGGATAGGCGAAATGAGCCACGGTCAGTTTGTGCCTGCTGTTGCGTAATGACTTCACAAACATGTTTACAAATAGCCGTCATGTTTAGAGCGTACACCGCAATCACCTACGCATGAGCGACTGGGATGGATACGGTAGCATCTAAAATAGCCCCCAAAACGACGCACTACTTTGGCTTAGACAGGCGATTCCTTCAGCACACATTTTGGGTCTCTTAATTGCCGCAAAGATGCGTGGATGATTATGCTAAAATCACCGTAAGATCTACCCCGAAACGCCAAGTTGCAGTTTCAGTCAGCCACGAAGCGCCAGTCTGACTGTCATGCAGTCCATGCGTGGGCGTCTGTATCGGCCATTTGTGAACTCCTCATCGTTTATGATGGTAATGGGCAAGGGCTCTCTAAATGAGGGGCCACGTGCCTTGTGGCGTGCTGTAAACGAAGTCTGGTCCTCTTTGGCTTCACTGTCTCTTCTTGAACCATTTATTAGTGTGCCAGAAAAAAGAAATAAAAATAAAAATTCTCAGTCCGCAGCCAATAGAGCATTCTCCTTGAAATAGTGAGACAAGCGCTTTTCAACGCGCTGTCGAAGGGAGCCCCAAACACGTCATCGGTCGCCGCAACCGGGCAAGAGTTGCACCGCGCCGCTCTTCCCACCGAAGGATGCTATTTGATTCCGATAGTTTAGAGTCCGTGTGCGACAAAGTGGCAATGCTTCGAACTGCAGTCTTAGGGATAATTTAGGCGCCGTCCAAGGTTTCGCCTAAATGTATCGTTCATTAAAGCAGCGCTCAAATTTCGGATCAGGCAGTACAGCAACTGCCGGTCAATTTTTACGAACAGCTAAGAACGCCCCCTCAAGCAGTTACGTTCATTCTACGGGTGCACGAATGCGATCGGAATATTTTCAGGCTCAATTAGTTTCAAGACAACTCATAAAGATACGCAGTTATTTTTTCTGAAAAGTCTCAACTTAGGTCCAGTGACCACCAATTGTGTATTAACCTGATATCAAGCACACGCTTTGGTCTTTGGACAACAAACCTCCTGAGAAAAGAGATATTATTGATGTTCGCCATCCAATGTCGTCAACATTACCTAACGGGATAGGAAGGAAATGCAGTTCTTTTTGCCCGAAAAATCGCAACGTTGGTCTGATCGCCACTCATTCTACATAAACATCACGACAAGTAGACAGTTCTAAACTTGCGCAATAAACCTTACAGAAGGAAGGAATTTTAATTCGTTTAAATATTCAAGGTAACATGGCTGCCGAAGTAGCGCCGAGGATCAAAAAAATAACATCACAACACTAACACAGCTGAAAGCGCCCTCGCGTTTTGTCATGCCCGAAAGTAAATCAAAACTTGGTGCGATGCCGCTATGCACAATAGCGCACACTGCTAGGATATATCAGAGAACAAATTCTAGATCCTCAATTTTGGCTCCGTTTAGTATTTCTTATTTTGTCGTCATGGTGCTTTTTTCACCTCGCACAAAATCGGGCCTAGCTGGCGGTACAATGTATAAAGATGAACTTCAGCTCCATTGCCTTTTAGGCTGATAACTCCAGTGACAGTACGAATGCTTGACCGCCGCCGCCCAATTATTTCATCTCAGGGAATGCAGCCGGTGAGCCTACAGTTTTCCAAGTAAGCTTCTTGTCGGATCCCTTTCATCATCTTCGTATTGGAAAGACAGCGTTGCGGAGCCACAGACTCGCATGATTATTTCGCCATCATATTTAGTCGTGGATTCGCGGAGATGATCAGAGTGTGTCGATATGCAGAATGAAATTGTTCTGAGTTTTCTGGTAGTTCTGCGTTCACAATACTGTATTCCGCGAAGGCACAAATCTCCTTGGTGAAATTCAGAGTTCGTTTTCCGCTAGTTTTTTTTGTGTGCATCACTACATGAGCATGTACCAGAAAAAAATGTAGTGTCGAACAATCACTCCCGCTTAAAAATATTTATGGCACACAAACTTAGTTCACGCCGTTATCTTGAAAGTGTGCTCAGGGTTGAACTACCCCTACGCAATCGCATCATAGCTTAGGTATTGAGTCCCGTTGAAGCTGCAACACTTTGGTGCACCCTTCGTTTCTGACTGCGGTCGAGCAAAAATTCAAGAAAGCTAGCCTAACAGGAAAAACTCACTACGATCGATGATGCGCGAAGGTATCCGCATGAGCGGTCAAAATAGCCCCGAGTAATAAACAGAAACTGGCGTCAAACCCTGCGATGCGATGAAGACTTAATAGAGCACCACAATACGAGCGCAGACACTATCAGCTGGGATGCAGTTACAGCCATAACCACTAATAATGCATTCTCACTGTGCCTGCTTCATAAATCACTTTATATACAATCAACCACGCAACCGTTAACCGAACAAATGGGCCTGTGCCTGAAACATAAACATCCTCGTGCATTCATCACAAATTTTAAATACAACGGTTCTGTTATTCGTTTTACATATCAACAGGGAACCTGCAATGGTCCCAAAACATCGTCTCCTTCGATTTTTACTCTTCATTTGTTGTTTAAGTGAGTGCCTGTTTCCGTGTGGTGCCATACTGCCTTCATTCTTCTTTTCTTGAGGAACTGCCTCCATTTTTTTTAAAGAAACCTGAATAGCAAAAGTCGTATGTTAACTTCACCTCCATTACCAAACGTCTTGAAGCGTCTAATAAGATAAAGACAACACGATTTAAAGCCACAGTCTTTTCACGGACGTCTACATCTATGACTCAAAATTATAGTGCGCTGCCAATTACCCACGCACAAAATGGAGAGAATACTTATCGAAAGTAGCAAGGCAAGAATATAGGGCAGTAGAGAACAAAACGTTCGGCATATTGTTAAACATTCTTTCTGTATTCAATCTCCCAGAGAACGTCAGTGCGGTAGTAACAGGTGAAAATAATTTTTCTGCTAAAATATACCGCCAAAAGTCTGAAATGTGCGTTGTTTGAGGGCTTTATGTGTCGGCGCTTCCTTTAAATGAACTAAAGTGGAGGTGAATAATTAATCTTCCATGAGCTGGAGCACTCATCCACGTGCCATTTCTCCCTCGGTGTATGAGTTGCGCCTTGACTTCATGTGAAGCTGAAGTAGGCGCGTACCTGGGTCTCGCTAACTTATAATGCACAAGTGGTCATCGCTTTTGAGCCACTGCACGCTTCAGAGCGGACCCCTTTTCGCCAAGGAGCTTTCCCTTCTTGGTTATGGGCTGCCTGCTGGTAGTGCTGGCTGCAAAGCGTCAACGTTGCGTGGTAAACGTGATCGGACACGCGAAAGCTTTTCTGGGCAAGCCGCTAGCTGGGCACTCGACGGCTAATCCTTAGATGGGCTCAAGAGGGACCGCACTTTCTGTCATGAGCGGGCGCTTGCAGAGTAAATATTATGATTGGGATTACTGCCCCCCCGTGCAGAAATGGACAATAACAACAAGCGGATAGAGAAAAGTCAGACAAAGCTGCTACTCGCTGTCGCCAACAAAAACTGCGCAGAATGTTTCTTTTTATCCACTAAAGCACGAAATCTTTCTTGAGCCTATTTCTGCGCTCTGTTCAGCGCAACAAAATAGAACGTATACGGTAAACAAAATAAAATGACTCAGTGAATGCTATACAGAACCAGTTGGAAGGGCATAAATGACCCTCAGATAACTGAACGAAGAAGCGCAATCAAAATTGCCTCCTGTGTTTTACTGACTTGTTTTACATGGTAATCTATCCCACCAGGATGTTTTGTAAAATATAATTTGTTCTTAATCTGATCAGAGCAGTAACTATTATAAAACAAAAGACGGTGAGAATGACCAACATTAATGAAAATATTTAACATAAGCATAGGTTCCCGTAGAGCTAGTGCTTAATTAGGACGCCACGAATGTTCTTCGTTAAGGAATATGGCAAAAGGAGAGCATTTTTCTTGCTAAATTGCTTCAAACTACTCCATATTAGATTATCTGACCTTTTGCACTCTTCTAAACACTGCATATTGATTTTAAAGAGATTTTCGGACTTAAAAATTAAAAATCCTTTACTGCGCAGGGGGCGATTGAAAGCATTGCGCAGTAAAAAATTCTCGAAAATGGCAAGCTTTCACGAACAGTACATATCATTAATGTAGCCTGTCGCCTCACCTCTCCGACCACAGAGGGTCCAGGAAAATAAATGTTTTATCCTCATCCTCTCTGTATCTGGAAAACTCAATGATGATACTAACTGCTGGCGCGGTTGCATGGTTGTAGAAGGAATTACCCCTGTACTCTGTTTTTGTCCGTGGTTTTTGCTTTTGTGAACAGATTTTGCCCAGATACATTTGTTCGTCATGTCGGCAGCAGCAATTCCTAATTTCTCCAGCAAAACGTCTCTACCTTAGCGCCTTTTTCCGAAAACAGTCCGCACCGCTCCCTTGTGCACACTTTTCAAGGCAATTTAACTTTTCTACAACCCTATCAGTATCCCTACTACCCTGGCATTCTGCAGGGCCTGTGAACGCAAAAACACAGCACTTCTTTCCTTTCCCACCTCGAGCCTGAGCGCTAAGAGGTGATCGAACTTGAATCAGGGCACTGTCATTGCCGCCTGGCAGATATAAGAAAAGGCCGAAAGAAAAATTAAACTCAGGAAAGGTAAACATATATATATACATGTCGCATACAAAGTGCGTGCCTATGCAATGATAGTGGCGCGATCCTCATGACCCCCTTTCCCTTCCTTGTGCCCAGCAGCGGAAACACCTTAATGCATACTGGCTGTCGTGTAGAGCGTGCAGATGTTTACACCCATGGACGAAAAATTGCAAGATGCGGATTCGCAGAGAGAAATAATGATTTCTGTTTTGCTTCCGTTGGCAATCAGGTGAAATTTGTTCAAGTGTATCGAGCACGCATGTGCCCTCATGACCCTTGAGTGTTCTTTCCCTGCTTTGCCGCATTACCCAGACATTGATTTTTCCCCTGAACTTTTGTCCACGGCTGTACATTCTGACTCAGTCTTGCTCTAATTTCATTTTATTGTATTGTCCTTCATCAGGTACCATTGTCTGTAAAATTTCTACATTAGTAGTGCCATCGCGGGCCAGGAGAAATTGAGTACCGCGAAGATGGTTTTGATACAGAAACATTGCTGGCGGCAGCCATGTCCCCTCCGAATGCAGTTGAGGTAGAAAGGGAAGGAGCTGTTAACTGTACAACTGCTAGGGACTGTCCGTTTGCTATTCGATGAGATCAAGAAAAGAAGTTCGATGAAAAGCGTGTTCTATCTTTCTCTCTCTCTCTGTCTCTATCTCCTTAAGCACGACGAAACCCATATGCAGGAGGGGGTAGCGAACTAGCCATGCATGGAGGGGAAATCTTTAGCAGCGTACTACGAAATAATACTTCAGTAGCAATCTGGTTGCACCTGGTGCAGTGGAGTGGCAAGCGATGCTAGCCAGTGGATGTTTATCTTAAAAATGCGGTTAATGCGCTAGAAATTACAGGACGCATGCAGTCTTTGCCACTTCTAATTCTGGTCGCCATATTTACTAGCGCAGTAACCGCATTTTGAAGATGAACACCCACTAACTAGCCAAGCTCGCCACTCTAATACACCAGGCGCTGCCACAGTGCCACTAAAGTTTTATTTGTTACAACGCTGCTAAAGACTTCCCTGAGCCACCCGGTACGCAGTAACTCAATTTTAAAGAATCGTCTAGTTTTTTGTAGTTGCTTTCTACGCGCTGCTTAAAGAGGAGACAATAAATATAGAGACATACACAAACGCGGCCCAAACTCAGAACTTTTTTTACAATTGCAGAGGATGAATCTAGTGAAGGTTTTCTTAGATGAGAGAACTAATACTCAAGTGTACATGTGTCCAAGCGAAGCCAAGCTTCAACGCATACGCAAAAGAAACGGCCAGTTTTATGCAAAATATAAAGCAGTTTTTACAACGTTTAGAGCCTGAGCCTTCTTGAAGCTAATGCTTTGAGGTAGTAAAAATCACGATTGAAAATAAATAGCCAAAAAAATTTTTCTTGCAGGAAGAGTAGAACAAGCGGCAGCAGCACGAACAACGAATTCAACCGGCCTTTATCACTTGTGTAAAAATGCACTATATTATAATCTGGCGAATTGTGCTCTTACCTAGTGCCATCTTCGAGGGCTGCAAACACACAGCATAATGCAAAAACAGCGTCGTCGAGAGTTTTCCAACATGAAAGCTGCACGTTTATCGTGCTGGTTTTGGCTGAGAACACTGGTCGTAGGCGAATTTCACTGCAGCTTGGATATGAAGACATTGTTCTCACTGGTTGGATGAAGCTAAGCACTGGAATCTACTTTGTCAAGCTGGATTTGCCACTGGTTCATCAGTCATGACACTGGAACAAGTGTTTAACGCTTAAGACCGCTCCGTTCCCAGAATCATTTTGGAAACAGCCGGCAGTCTTGAAAATTGGAGCTGAGACATCGGGCACATGAACAATGTTGTACTAGAAAGCACCGTTTTTTTTTCTTGGGGGGAGGGGGGGGTCTCAATTTGCAACTAAATAGAAATTGAGTCCAACTCCTGGTTGTTTTGAGTGGTTAGATGGGTGAGTCGTTCCTTTTTAAGTTAGAGGAATCGGCGTAGCGCTGACCTTCATCGGGCATTGGCGCACAAAACGCTACAGAAAAACGAATGGGAAAAAGTTGGCATCACAAACTAGAAAAGTATGCTTGAAGAGACTGAAATACACTGGTTACAGCCAAAATATGCCCAGGTAGCTTCATCGCAGGCTACAGACGAGGTCTACGGAATAGAGAGCGGACGCTTGCTGTGTTTCCACACCGGCCAAGTGGAATCAACGGTGCAAAAATAATGAAACAATAAAAAATTGTCTGCCGAACCATGAACCAGTGTGTAAAAAGGAAAGGACACATAGCACCTGTGTGAGCTATTTACTGTGTGTTTCTTCACTGGTGGACTCTTTCTTGCCCTAAGGACCAACTGCAAAGCCGTCGATCGCGCAACGCTTCCTGGTGGGCTGACATCTTTACGAGGCTTCGCTGGTTGTAAAATTTGGCTTTCGCTGCTCCGTAGGCCAGTTGTGGAGCTACGACGCGCAATATGCCAGAAAGTTTTGCGGCGGAGCTCTGTGTCTAGCGAAAATTTCGTGAGCGGTAAAAGAGCATAGCCAAACAACCAACGCTGTGCAAATTGTCATTTCGAAGAGATTTCATTCAAACTACTGTGCACGTCGAGATTCTGAATATCAGTGGCAAATCTCGAGTGCCGGCTAGCGGCTTCAGTGTTCCTTCAGCGGTAATCTTATAGCCGCGGCCGCAACTTAATTCCCTTTATCATTTGAGCCATCGGCGATGTATTATTCAGTCAGTAGAGATTGAAAAGTACTAAAATATTGCAGTTACACTTGTTGCCGGTGTCGCTTAGTGGTTAACGTGTTCGACAGATAGGCCTAAGGTGTTTGGTTTATGTCCAGCTGCAAAGAACTTTATATAAGGGTCATTATTTTTTAGTTTCCTTTATTCTATATCAAATACTTTATGACTTTTTATTTTTTTTAAATCTAGGCACATTTTCTTTGCCCGCCAACAAGCGCCGTGTCCCCGTTTGAATCCCAGTATGCGCGGTGCCAGTATACACTGTCCTACTGGGCCCATTATCAGGTATGGCGCTGCGACGCTGGCCCCGGCGGCAGAGGGTTTTGCAATAGAGATTAAACACACCTTTGTCAACACGATGTATAAGCGCGTTCCCCGGCTTTAACCTGTTCGCTTACTCAATAGTAGGGCAAGAAATCCTTACGGACTTTTCTGTATGACAACAGTTAATAGGCATGGCTGTTCTAAGCATGAAAGGTGTTTTCGCCACACTAAGGTGAACACTTGTCCGAGAGCCACGGTGAACCAGAGCGACAAAATCCCCCGGACGATAAAGCCGAGCTTGCGAGACTTACGCTTACCAGCTTGGCGCACGCTAAGGCCACCGGCTACGAAAAGCTTGCTGTGCGGTCTTTCGAAGGCCCCGCTATCATGGCGTAGAGGCATGGGAACAGCGACAGCGCTATAGCATAATGTGCACTAGAGCCATTCCAAACTTCGTCGGATAATTTTTTCTCAGGTCAGCAATTTTTCTGTGGACAAGATATGATGTTCCGGTGACCCTTCTCCGGTTACCACTTGGTCACAAATAAAAGCTGTCATTTATACTCACTACGCACGTTTTGTTGCTGTTTTACGTCGTATAACAAAAACGCTTATTGGAGCAAGGGTTGAGCACTGTGCTTGTCGGCTTGGTTCAGACCATTATCATAATAACCATTTTAGAGTATTAAAAGCTACTAGACATTTTCCTACTCGATTCAGCTATTCAATGGCAGTTGTCACAGCGCTGATTCTAGATCCCAGCTCAAAGCTAACCTCCCTACTCTCCAATGAAATAAAAAAGTTTGTACATTCCATTTTCTTGTTTCTTACTTTATTAAACGCTGTATTACTACCCTTGTGCATCGCCTACGTTTATTTAAAAAGCCGCCGAGATGGACACTGTTCGTGAAACGTTTAATGGCCCAAATATATTTTGCATCTGTGCCAAGCCATCTGGTTCGTTATCCATCCCTAAGGCTCCATGTCTCTCTAAGGTAAAAGGAGCCCTGGCCCACCAGGACTAACAAGTAAACGCCCTGGGTTATAAGATTTTGACAAACACAGTTTCATGAGCATTCGCCTATTAAGAACATCACCTTTTTTACCCTTTAAACAGCAAAAACTATAAGGACCTGTCTTCTAAGCACGTACTTCCTTTCAATAAAACAAGCTCTAAGTTAGGCATTAAGCAAATGAGCCCATTATGTACTCATTGATAAGTCCGTCACCCTCATTTCCCGTTTAGAACAATATGCGTCAAGAACTAAACAAATTTAAAAAATAGAAGTAAAGATAACAAGTGTAAACTGACGTGAGCATTCCAGCATAGCGTTCAAGCAGTCGCCTGTAATTTAGATCTTTTAAAATTATATAGTGTTGTACTTTACGATTCACGGGAAATTTCTTGCTTTCTCTTCACATCATTGGCAGTTGCCGCCTTGAACATTCACCGGTAGTAATAGCCAACAAAAATTTCCATTCACTACCTTCGGTATTAAAGACGGGTCATTTAAAAAATGGCAAGGACAAAAAAAAGATCAGAATATTCCTCCCAAAGCATGACCTCTAGTTGAGCATAGGAAGCGTATGAACAATACCCAAAGAAGACGGGACGACAAGACGAGGACCACACAAAGCACAGCTTTGTGTGGTCCTCGTCCTGTAGTCCCGTCTTATTGGCACAGTTTTAAAATAATTGAATTCAAGAACCACTCAGCCCAACTTCACACCTTAATAGTGATTTCTGACCTGCACTATGAACAGCCGAAGGTGCCCATACACGAATTGATTCCCCAAGTCGCGCTCCATGGCTAAAATCATTTTGATTAGTTGAAAAGCTAATAACTGCAATAAGAACAGGCCTTTTATGGCCGGACGTACTTGGCGAAAAATCTGCCCTTCTCGTTTTAGGGGCACTTAATGTTCTGTTCCCTTCTTCTGGTACGTATTAAGGGCGTACTTCCGCCATCCTGTAAAACTAATAACGCCACATTTGTTTAGGGCAAAAAAAGTTAAACAATGCTATGTGTTCTGTTGGTATTATATAATATACCATCGGTAAAGATTTTGAATGTCTAAAATGAAATCTTTTAAGTCAGTAAAGAGAGCTGGAACTTTTGAGCAGAAACAGGAAAAAAATTGCAGGGTCTTCTTTGTGTTCATTTCAGTAGCTCCTCGCAAATACGAACCGCAATGTGACATCAAGTTTCGCGGAACGAGTAGTCATGACCATTTTAACCAATCACTGAGTGTTGCGCGATGTAAACTGGTGTAACCTGGCGTGATAGGCTTTGTATACAAAAACAACATTCTACTGATGAGGTTTTTCGGTTGGTACCGGATAGTTTCGCTGTTTTCTTTCCAAATTCTCAGTTAACGCTGCATCTTTGTGGCTTTATTTCCCGGCTTCTTTTTTGCAGAACGACACGCAAAACCAGGTCCAAGACGCCAATAGACAAGGAGTGATCAGACCGGGAACAAAAACTGTTTAGACCTACCCGCTCTGCATCAATCTGAAAAAATCTGGGTGTACAGAGTATGCCCACTTATATAATCGGTCCACTCTATGTCAGCAGTTTTAAATATATTCAGCAGACACGCGTAGAAAGATAAGGGACTATTGGGCTATGTGTAAGGAACAATGAAACAGTGGTTGAAAGAAAGAAAAATCAAACACTTTTACTTCGTTCATGATTGCAAACACCTGTGCTCCAAGCAAGTTCAAGTTTCCTATTGCGGAAGCACTGGATGCAATGTGTATAGGGCATGCGTTCGAATTCCACGTGGGCATATGTTTGTCTAATCCAGTTGTATGAGAAATCTTCTTTTCAAAATGATCACAGCTAGCCTCACTGTGTTGCCTACGTTACCATAAGAAAACTCGCCCTAGTTTTTTTATTGCCCTGATTGCTGATCCCCTGATCCTATAAGTGCAGTTGTAACGCTAACTATATTTTCTCCTTTATGACCAGTTTCCCGCTCTTAACATGTAGTGCGTAGGCCTCTACCTATCACACGTATTGATGATGTGCTGGCTGCAAGACTGGTTTGGCGTCTAGTCGTTTTTCAACAATTTGCTGCCGCCAGTGACAACGAAGTTGCCCCAGCGCCAATGCCGCGCATTCGATTGCCTATTCCAGTACCTATACAAACAAAAAAAGGCTGCTAAGTGCACGTTGGTGCAAAGAAAGTAGAAAACCTCTCCGGTGGCGTTTCTTGGGTTTCAGCGACAAGATTCCGGGTATCAGGTCAACTTAATGCATGCCTTACAACTTTGCAAGTCGATGGCGGTAGAGAAATGGTCTTCTCCCGATCGGTGTCTTTCGTGCCTGAATAAAGAGTTCCTGTCCTTCTCATCCTTCCGGTTCTCCGAAATAGCGACAGGGATGACTAAGTATAACGAAAGCATGGGCTCACATCAATAGCCACTGAAGTAAAGCACGGCGTGGACGATTCCAGGAAGCGGAAATCATGGTGAAGAGACGTTGGTAGGTGCTGGTATGATTTTCATTTCTTTGCTTTTCTCTTTTTTTGAAGACGTTCGAAAAACAAGCATTCTTCGGATTTAAAAGCGCAGGTGTCTCGCGTAAAACTATGGTATGAGCCTCAAGTGAGGACTTCATTTTTATTCCTGTAAAAATATGGATAAGGAGGATTGGGCAAGTGCAATGATCATTGCATGGCGTGTTGGTACACGGCATTTTAGAGTTCTTGTTTTAGTTGTTGGAAGTTCTTTGCCATCAATCGCATTACAATAGGGTTTGAATGCTTAGTTCTGAGTCACATCAGCATTGGTGGGCTACACATTCTACGACTTTGTTATTCCTTGCAAGCAAAGGGTAAAGGAAGCTTGCTGTCAGATAAGGAGAATGGGACGAGAACAGGATACACAAAAGGAAATGAATGAAACAGAAAAAAAGTACAGCAGCAATACTCAGCACATTAATGTAAGAAATGGCACAAGAGCTTATCGAGCGTTTTGGTTCGCGATTACTTTAGCCACAGCGCAACTGACACGACACATTGGGCGTATGACAGCGTGAAATATTAATTTTTTTTTGTCGGTTCAAGCTTAGACAAAATAGTACTGGAGCGAATTCCAGCTGTCTTGCAATCGAGCACTCAAAATACATGTGTTGCATCAGTGACAAAAAAACAAACAAAAAAGGCGACCTGGCTGCCCTGTAGCGAGTTTTTGTGTGTTTGAATAAGCAGAGATAATATCAGCGTAACAGTCAATTATATTTAAGAATTGTTAAATTGTGCATTTGCGAGCACTGCTGGAGGTACACACTCGTAATTGTATCCGAGGGTGAACAAACAGTACGAAACTCGAACAAATATGAAAAAAGGCCCTAAAATATAGCACGCATTATGTTATCTATTAAAGTTGGTGCGTGAACTACTTGTGGTAACGATTACGAGCCGCGTTTTTGATATAGTCTACAACGTTCTTATTGTTTTTTGATGACATGCAGTCTGCACTACTCGATGCGAGTGATGGAAATAGATTAAAAGAAAGATCTTGCCACACGACGCAAGAATCGACCATCAACTTTAGAAATTTCAAAACAGTATCTTACAATATTTCAATATTCAAAACTTTGGTTCTATAATGCTGGACTTATTTTTCCTGGCATATATGGTTCAACAGAAAAGCATGTAATTGAAAATGATTAATATAATAAAAAGCGTAGTTTTCTCAGCTCCTGCATATAAATATGCACATTGCTACACGTTGCCTCCGCACCGCAGCTTCTCGCCGCACGTGCAAAACGAGGGCTGCCCTCGTCCAATTTCATAGCGCATATTGTGTAGCATTCCTTTCGGGTGGAGTGCTACGTGAGTTGAGTGGAGTGGTACGAAAGCACTGGTATGATCAGGGCGCTGTGCTTCAAACGGCTAAAGAACTTGTCTGCATTTTAAAAGAGGCAGAGCGACTCTTTTTTCTACTCTTACGCTCCTGTAGGCGTCATCCTTTGTCCGAGAATCCAGTGCTGTCGGCTATCGCCCTCGCACGGCACTCCTGCGCTGAATGGCGCCTTGGCAAACGAAATTTGTGCCCCTGTTCCCTAGAGGCACTGAAGGTCCAGTTATGGCCTGTGCACATCCAAAACGTGTTGTATAATTGGTTTTGGGGGAAAGTAAATGGCGCAATATCTGTCTCATATATATCGTTGGACACTTGAACCGCGCCGTAAGGGAAGGGATAAAGGAGGGAGTGAAAGAATAAAAGAAGAAAGAGGTGCCGTAGTGAAAGGCTCCGGGATAATATCGACCACCTGGGAATCTTTAACGTGCACTGACATCGCAGACCACACGGGTGCCTTAGTGTTCCGATTTCTGCATTAGCATTTCAGGGGCACTTTAACGCTAACCATTAGGGTGGTCCAACTTGATCCCTGATGCGTTTCACGAAGTGTGTTGGGAAGCGCTGTTCGTCCTGCTCGGAAGCGAATGTACACTGGCATATATCTCGGAACAAAGGCATGTGGGGTTCCAGGAGCTAAATCTGCGACCTGCGTGTTTACGATAAATCTACATCTATATATTACCATTATGTTAGTGTTGTTTCCAAACATGTACCTAAGATATTGGCTTTGTACTTCAGTGTTCATCTGGGTTACATAAGAGTCAGTCCCTTGGAAGACACTGTGGTACTAGAAGCGCATTAGAGGGCTATTTCTATGGCTGCAATATTATCAGTGTCTCGCAGAGCAGCTTTACCTTTTTTCTGAAGATATTGTTGCTATGTCTTTATTTTTGTTAAATGTCTCATGAACAAAGTATAACCCCGATATCTCCCTATTGAAGGCATGTCTCCCTACATGTCCCTATATATTCTCTCTTAAGATATTGGTGCTCTGTGTATAAAAAAGGAAGTCTCACTTTGCATACCTGCAGTCTAATAACCCACGTTGCATCCCATACGTGGGAAAATAAACATTTTACTTTTCTCCGCAGCATTGCAAGTGATCTGAAACTAGCGGATTCTAAAACATAAAGCATTGCTAATTTGCCAGCACAGTAAAAATTGGAAACAAAGAACAGCGAGACCAGAATCATTCATTTTGCGACTGCATGAGAGCAAATGAAATATTTAATGTTACAATTTAGGTGTAATGTAATAAGTTGAGCGTCCATTAGCGTAAACCATCTTTCTCGTCGAGGAGGAAACCATATAAGGTTATTATCTTCACAAGATTCCGGATAAAGTAGACTAGGGAGTAATGAAAAAAGTGGGATTTCTGCACGTAAGAAACAGAACAAAATCTCGGTTAGGATCACTGTGTGAAGAGAGAAATATACCTTATTTGCGGAATAAACAGAGTTGATTAGTTCCTATTGAAACAGCTCCACAATACATAATTAGCGCTATTTACTCGAACATATTAAATGCTGCATGTCGTATGAAAGTTCTTAAAATCAGCGGGAAAAGATTAATAACGGAAGGCAACAACGACCCAGGGTGAACAAACACACTGTCAGTTGGTCTACTTTTAATATTTAAGATTCACATTTTTGAGCAAGCTTACTATCTTTCGCGTAATGTTGTGGAAAAGCCTTTACTGTTTACTTGGCTGATTATCACTGACAGAGGAAAATCCTTCAATGTATTTACGTCTCCTCCCTGCTAAATAATATTTATTTCATACCTGTATTTCACACTCAAGGCCCAAACAGTGCGGGGTATACGAAAGAACACGAACAGGAAACGAAGAAATTACTTAATAACAACCAAGGTGTAAAGTGGTGCAGTGGATTCGCATGCAGCATTTAGGTCCACTAAGAGCACTTTCGAGAATATTCTTTATTACGAATGCAATTCTAAGACAATATTTATGGCATTAAAGAGAAGACATATGTTTTCTTTATAGATAATAAAAAAGGCTTGTTCTTTAGCTATTCACTAGCAAAAGCCCTCGGCTTCTGAAGTAATACTTTTCCATACATAGGCCATAGATCTAGCAGAGACAAACACACGAGTCGAGCCATGGAAAAAAACCTAACGTGAACCGAAGCGTCAGTGAGGTCGGTCTGCACCCGACGCCCGTATTGCCTGGCAGAGGTAGCGAATGCCCCCTGAAGAAATTAGCCAAGAAAGCTAGATCTTCTCGCTAAATCAAAACAAAAATAAGCAATATTGCAAACAGCGAAAAGGAAAAGTCTCTTCTGTTAAGCGGCTGTTTGATTTCTTTCCGGTTGGCTCTCTCTTTATTTGACAGTCTGGAGCCTGGAGTGTCTGATGAAGAAGCTGCACTCTGGATATGTGCGCGCCGACATATAAAAAAAAAGAGAAGCCCAATTTCACGTCACACGTTTATTTCCGGGAGTGCTGCGCAGCACATTATTATACATAGAAATACATTAATGTTTAAGCTGCGTCAGCTCGAGTGCGCGGCTAACTGCCCCAGTGACTGACCATACTCGGAATTTTTTAGTTGGCTATGCAACCAGCCTCCACTTCGCACATTGAGTAATCAGCCATTCACAGTTATAAGGTAGTATATGGATTAAAGAAAACAGTTGGCAGTTATCAGTAGCCGTAAGACCGATTATACTGTTGTCACCTCAGGAGTTCCTCATGAATCTTAACACTTGCTGTTATTAACATTCGTATTGTTTAAGCTAATTTGAGCCCAAGGATTTAAAAAATGCTTGAAACCACAGGTGTGTGAAACCAATTACATATTGTTAGTTGTCATTTGCCGCTCCGCAAGGCATATTTATACTTTAAGGAATAGGCATCGTTAGCACTATTCCAACAGCGGCGTGAGCCGTTCACTTCGGGACCATTAGCACGAAAGCTGCGTTTACTGGTCTTTCTTTTTGCCAAAGACACCAGAGTTTGTTCTCGAATCTCTCCGATCTTACACAAAATTTATGTTCCTTTTATTTAAATGTGAAAACCAATTCTCCTTATTAAATCTCGAGAAAACATTGCCGTCATGTGCCAGTCCTTTGATTTTTGCATTCTATTGCAAAACATGGGTCTGTAAAAAAATTCCTAATAGAAGTGTTTCCTTTTCGCGCTCCAGCTTTTACACACAACGTATATGGTTTCTAGTTTATATGAGAAATTAAGAAATTGCCAGCAGATAGTTCTGGTGTTTTTAGTTCACTGTTTCAGCTGAGCTCAAGACGCATCATTTTGAACTTTTTTAATAACTCTGCGCGGAATTCATGCTAATCCTCTCGCCATAATATCTAATGACAGGTAACAATCTCTACATTAAATTTTATTTAAATAACGTTAAGAAAAAAATGCAAAGTTTGTAAAAAAAAGTGCGTTGTGCTGCGTATTCCGGAGAAAAGTTCACACTCAGGTGGTTCTAAAAAAAGTAAAAAGTAAAAAAGTGACCCAACTAACAGCCAGTTTGGCGGAAATATCGCTCAGCAAAATTTTTCGCAGTATTTCTGCTTTATTCGAGAGAAAATTTTGGATTTCAAGCTCTGCACCTTTGCTCATAGTTACCCCGTACTGTCACTTTAATACACAGCACAATTTCGGCGCTGTTTAAAATGCTATCCTCCTGCGCACTCAGGCGTTGAGCCGCCGTTCGTTCGCTTTGAGCATAGCCAGCATCATCGCTTTTCGCCTGTTTTGTGTGCAAAAGCAGCGGTATGTGAGGATGGAATCAAGTTACTCGAGAAGGAATCCAGTCCGCGCATATGATCGCCCCAGCGGCCGTCGTCTCATCTTCGCTCTGCGGGAGCCAAAGCATTTCGCCGGGCTTGCGAGTTTTATAATGTATTCTTCTGCACAACATAGCACTTCCATCCCGAGCGCGCTGTCCCGTGATAAGGTATGAAATGGTCTGCGGCTTGGAAGCGGGACGCCAGAGACTTCAACGCCTGCTTTGCCGATGCCATGATTGCTGCTAATTTAGGACGAAAGCCGTTATCGGCTGACCGCCCCGTGGCTAACGTCCCCTCATTCCTCATCACTGTTATCGCTGGAGTCACATCTATCATATAAACAAAAGTGTTTCTAGTATAAAGGCAGGTGCACAAACACCGGCTTTCTTCCCATCGCCCAGGAATCGCCGCGGTGGCTTAGCGGTTACGGCTATCGTCTGCTAACCCAAAGTACGCGGGTTCAATCATGGCCGCGGTTGTCGCATTTCGAGGGTGCCGAAATGCTAGAGGCCCGTGTACAGTGCGATATCAGTGCACTTTAAAGAACCCCAAGTGGTCGAAATTTCTGGAGCCCCTCACTACGATATCCCTCATAGCCTGAGTACCTTTGGAACGTTATACCCTCCAAAATCGCAACCACAACCAATCACCCAGAATTATGGAACCACCCACTTCGAGCCACCTGAAACACAATCCCAGTGGCCATTTCGCAGTTAATAAAGCGCTCCTTTTCAGTGAGACAACGCTACGAAGCAAGGACGAGGAAAGCGCCGCTTTTCTTGCAATTTAAGGTTTTGTGAACGCTCACAAAACCATGAGCATGAACGCTCACAATGAAAATTCGGAAAGATGGTATATCGAATCATGTTATTCTTCTATTTCATCCTCCATAATTACTGGAGCGACCTTCGAATCTAACCCGCGGCTGAAGCTGATGAACAGATAAAAATTGTTTATTATCAATTTCACAGAACACTAGAACATATTTTGTTGCGCTGGTTGCATCAGTGGATGATTAATATGATTTTTTTTTGGGATGAGGACTTCTTTGTGAATAAAGTTACTAATATTACAGAACTCGATAGCCTGGCGAAATGCGTCGGTGCCTGCAGAGGGATTAATAGAAAAAAGCGAAAGAAAAGAGTAGTGTTGCTGAGACACGGCCCTCGTGAGCGGTCATATTCCCGGTTCTGGATGCCCTTTCGAGTCACTTGATTCCATCCTCGTATGTCACTGCTCTTGCAAACACAGCACGCGGGAAGCGATGATGTCGACTCTACTTAAAGCGGGCGAGCAGTGCCACGGCTATGTTATGGAGTGTAGTTACAGTGCAGGGCAACATTGACCTGTTGTGCCGCTTTCGAATTCAATGTATTTTTCTCGACTAAAACAAAAAAAAATGCTGCGATAATTTTTCTGAGCGAAGTTTTAATAAAAGGGGTTGTCATTTGCTTTGTAATTTACAGTTTTTTCTAGGAAAAACTAAGTATGAAATTTGCGGGCGAATACGCACCACAACGCACTTTCTTAGAACTTTGGGACCTTTCTTTTTAACGTTATTCAGTTCATTTTTAGGGTGAACATATTTATCCATAGTAATTATTATAGAGAGCCGATTAAAACTTTCATGCTGTTCGAGAATACCGAATAGATTTTTTTTAAATTGCACAAATCATGCATCTTGGGCTAAAAACGAATTAAGAAACAAAAACTTTGTAGCGGCAATTTTATGATACATGAACAAAATACAAATCATATGCCTTGATTTTAAATTTATATGAACACAGAAAGGAAACAAATATATTCTATTGTATTTTAAAGAAAGCGTTGTGTACAACAGTTTGAAAAATTCAAAGCGCTCTCACATGGCAGAAATTTTTTGCCCTTAGATATACTTATTAAGACAAATTGTTTGCACAGTACAAAAAAAAAGAACCAAATATTTCTTAAAATCGTGGATGGTCGAGCAGAGACTCAGGTGTATTTAGCATTGAATGACCTTAATTCAAACCGCGTTACACAGCACTAAAATAGGCAAGCGCAAGAGCGCAATCACGTTTTTGTGTTCGCATTTCCCGAGATTTTATTAAATGCAGCAAAGAAGGACTACGTATGAGGTACGTTGCTGCAAAAACCTGGATCGGTTCTTCTCAACCCACTATACAACTTAACGAAACTAACTTCATCATGAAGTCAGTAAAATATGCTTTGCATAGTCTATTCAGCTAAATAATATTAAGCAGTATTTTAAGAACATTCTCAGGCGCGCCACATGAGACCAAAAAAAATATTGTTGTTTTCTCCTAGCTGTAGTGCACCACTTTCTTTCTCCTTTGCTCGTACAACGTGAAACACCCTTCATATCGACGACATAATAACCAACATAATTTATGAAACTAGAGTATTTGCAGACGAGCGCGTAGTTTACACGATGATAGTAAGTAGCCGTAGTACAGAAATCCTGTAGGAAGATTTAGACCGCCTAACCCCATATTGCCTGTATAGGGAGCTACTATTGAACTCTAACAAGTATTATCATGCCCCAATGGCTGAAAAAGGCAAGGTTCCTTTGTTCGCTTACAATTAAAAAAAATTTCATTTGAGAAAACGTGCCAAATTAAGCACTAAGGTGTTGCTATCAGTAGAAGTCTTATTCAGTAACTTTACTACGGTCACCAGTAAATTAACTGAAGTTCTTTACTTTATAGCCCTGCTACTTCGTAGCGCTCTCCACAATTCAAAACTGGCAGCATATCAGGCATTACGAAGGTCGCACTTGGAAGACGCTTGTGTCGTATGGAGCCCACTTGAAGCCTATCATATATTAAGAGAAGCTAGAGTAAAAGCGGTAAAAATAGGGTGAAGTCGGCGCGCTCAGCATATTTTGCTTTGACGAAAATTGACATGTATAGATGTATTCACTCCAAACTACCTTTAAGAGGCACCATAAAACAAAATTCGCGCATTTACCTACGAATAAAATGGTATAATTTTTTTACGTAAACAATGCTCGAAAGGAATATGCTAGCAGCGCATGTGGCGCGTAGCAACAGTAACACTTTAGTCTGTTCGCTAAAGGACGTATGAATCTATTATTCTTCTTGTCCATCAGTCCTCTTCATGATATTACTCTCTAGTTCTCTATGCATATGTTCCTGGAAAGCATTGCTTAAATTGTACAATATCTCCTTATCTATCGGTTGCGGATGCGCGCTCGTTTACTCTAAAGCTTTAGCGCTGTGAAAAAATAAAAAATAAGGTTGGCACCTTCGCTAGTGGCAAGCTTTTTAGAACAACGACCCATCCGAAAACATGGTGGAAGTGCATTGTTCTCTAGGTGATATATCGAATGGTCCACTCAACGCTAGTTCCATAAATGCAAGAATTTTACTCAAGATATGCATTTGATTTTGAATAAGAAGGTCAGGCTTTTTGACAAGAAAAATAACTCGATATATCCGGCGTTGATATAGCAGGCCGAAACTATACACGTATATACAGCCATTTCTGCAGCCATTGATTTGAAAGCGATAGCACGATCATGGGCCGCACTAAAACGACTGCAGTAGAAGTTAATTAAAGGCTTACAAGGAGCGGTAGCGATGAGTTACCTTCGATAATTGCAACGCTACATTGGTAGCTAATTCGAACTTAGTTGCGGAGATCGCGAGGTATCTCGCGATCTCTAGCAAAAAGCAAGATATCGTTCGCGTGCTGACTGGAACCGTCAATGAGCCAGAGTCCCAGATGGGGCATCTGACTGGCGCACTAATTGCGACGCCAAGCGACTACACAGTTGTTGTTATTGTTGTTTTCTGAGGACATCTATGTGTGACAAAAAGAGGCAACTGGCCCTATGTGGGAGGAATGCGCAGTGCCCATGAGGGCTGCTCTTAATGAGACCGTTGAGAACGCCCTTATCTGCACGCATGAAACGAGTGAACCAGCCTGTCGGCAGAGTCATCTGCGCTCGCGAGTAATGCATCACGGGGCCGGTAGCGAATCGCGGACTTCACTTAAACATGATGTAAATAGCACTGAGAGATTAGCTTTCCTTTCCCTTCATTGAAACAAACTCATGATTGTGTTGCCTCTCTTCCTTGCCCGCTAATTGTTTTCACCGAGTTCTCTTCCGGCTCCAGTTTTCTGCGTGCCCAAGGGAGGCCCGGTATATTATAAATTGCGAAGTTTTATATTTATCTGGTGGTAATAGAGAAGCAAGCAGCAATGCACAGCTTGTATTCGTAGATATCTTTCATTACTAAGAAACCTGTGCAGTTAGAAAATCATGCCAAGAACCGCAACAACAGGGATGTACGTTTTGTTGCCATTTTGCTTAGTGCATACATTAAACTGAGCAGAATTCCTGTGTGGAATGAACACAGAACAGCTAGTACACAACATTTCTTGTGGATATACAAAGCCGTTATTCCCACAACCAGTGAACAGGCGACAATTCATTCCTATAACATTTGTCCTCTCCATAACGCTCATAAGTTATTTGCTTCTAGCAGAAGGAATAATCTATTTATTATTATAGGCGCGGTGGCTGTACGTTCCAATATAAAATATTATGCGAAAAGTTGCTAGTGTGTAAGCGTTCAATGAGAACATGTGTTAGGCGTGCACTGACGTGGAATTTGGAGGCCATAGGCCTTCGCAGCCCCTTGATGAAAGCTAAAAACCTGCCTGAGCAATATTCGTCGCGGAGTAACGCGACCCATTTCAATAGTGTGCAGTCTGGCTTTGTCGAAGATTTCATGAATGTGAACACTTTCAATCTCTGTGTCCAAAAAACACATTTGCTGCTCAATGCATGGGGAAGAAATCCCACTTCCTTGATGCTGCGTTGGTTGGAGAAGGAGACTGCCAGAATGTAGAGACTGCCGATGAAAAGCAAGTTCGTTGTTTGCATTTCATCACTGCACTTCGTCACTTGCCATGAAAGACAAAAAGGCTGCTCGGAAGGATCACGCAAAGTCTCGAAACTGCCTTGGCCTGGAGCGTCAACGTTCGCGAGCCGCGCTCATGAGTAGTGGTCACGGCATGCTGTCAAGTGCTACGAGCGGTGTTGACAGCGCAGCGTGTTTTTGACGCAGTTCACTGACTGCGATTCACTTTGAATGTCCCTGGGCACAGCGACTACCAGTAAAGAAGAAATGTATTATGCAAAAGCAAGGCACTGAAAGGTGATACCGCGGTGACTACGAGAGGAAATTCGTTGCATGGGGGGGGGGGGGGGGGGATTTGGTGCTGTTCTGCGTGAGCTGTAGTCAATGCTTATTTTATTTAGTGTTTGAGTGACTTCGTAAAACGCAACTGAAGCATTTAAGTGATTAGCAAAACAATACTTGAAGGTAATAAAGACCCGCCGCTTGTGGCATTTTGTGGAAAGTATTTTACGAAAAAATCCGTTTTTTTACACGCATGGCGATATTTTACGCTTCTCTTCTTGGTTGAACTTTTCATTTTTAGATCACAGAGGCCGCACACCATTCTTTACTAAAAGACAACTTTTAAACTTTGTTCTTGAACAAATCACTGTTGAAGTCGTCGCGGCAGGTGGTGGTTGATCCACCTCCTAGTCATCGTCTTTAAAAGATTCTGGCAGTCGGGGAATGCTCGTACTTCACGTACAAATGGTTCCTGTGTTCGGCTCGAATCATAACCAGCTGTGAATCAACGGCACTGCTCTGGAGAGCTGCATGCAGCACCACCAATGATAGCGCCGATTAACTCGTGGCTACCGGCGCTGCCGGCTTGCATTCGATGCGGTCAACGGACTGTTGGCTGAGGCGCTTTATATGATCTTGGTGATTGTTTTTTCGTGGTTTTTAAGGCCATTTAGTGTTGTTGTGACCGTTTTCTGCCACCGATATTGTTTCAAGGTCGACACCTTTTTAAACATTTTGATCAGCAAAGACCTCCCGACGAAGCACCTATCCCAACGAAATAAGCAAGCATGCGACGTTGCACTTAACAGATTGAACAGAATAACTAAATTCCCTTGCTAATGCGCGTGCTTTGTGGTCTCAATCGATTCATCCACGTTATGTTTACCTGAGAAAACAGCGACAGCGGGAACTAGGTTGAAAGGATACAAACTTTTTCTTTTTATTTTCTTTTTCTAGCCCGTTATATAGTTTTCTCGTAAAGTCGTCATGCAATTTCACATCATGTGTGACATTTGAGTTGGCCACTCGCAACTAGCGACAATGCCGCAAATTTCAGAGGCAGGAAAGTGCAGCTGCTAGCAGGACTGCCATCATCATGCTACTTCAGCTGCTTGGAAATAGTATCCCTTGTTAATAAGCCCGACCGGTCGTCTCGAACCAGCGGGGAGGCAGTGTGAGGAATTCTGCGGAAGCAAGCCCTCTGCGGTAAAGCAATAAGCAAAGAACCCCAATAGCTTTCTGGAGATATGCACTAGCTTTAACATTCAGCGCGTTACCGCCTACCGCGAGACACAAGAATATCAATTGTTGCGACACGGCAAGGCGCTACATCTATACGCTGCATTTTCTATTTTAGCATTTTCTATTTTTCCAAAACGCAGACCGCCGGGAGAAAGCTGAAGCTGCGCTTCGCTCCCGTAACCAGCGGACTAACGAAAGCGTCCGCATGTATGTAGAGGACATGACGCGCCTCTTCAAGCGTGCTGACCCATCCATGGCGGAGGAGACGAAGCTTCGCCACCTCATGCGCGGGGTCAAGCAGAACTTTTCGCCGGTCTTGTGCGCAGTCTACCGCGTACTGTTGCCGAATTCCTCACGGAAGCGACTACCATGGAGACGACGCTCCTGCAACGAGCCCGGCAATACAATCGGGATGTAAGCACGCTTGGGCCCGCAGTTTCTTCGATGCCGCTAGGGAGTGATGCGGCCGTTTTACGGGACCTAATCAGGTCGATCGTCAGGGAGGAATTACAAGCCCTCCAGCTGCCTCCCAGCGCGCCGTCTGTTACATCGCTGTCTGAAGTCGTCCGGGACGAGGTGCGCCTAGCAGCACCGCAGCAACAACTGCCTGAGATCCCAAGACAGACTGAGGTCAGACCAACCTATGCATCTGTCCTCTGCCGGGCCCCAACGCCAGGCTACGACGAGAATACCGCGACTCACGCAGCGCAGCAGTCTGGTCATTCCCGTGTGCCTGCTCGACCAGCTTATCAGCGGCCACGGAAGTGTGAAGTGTGGCGTACACCGGACCGGCGGTCCCTTTGCTACCACTGTCGTGAGGCGGAACATCTTTACAGGGCCTGCCCGTACCGCCGAGTGCGTCTGCGTGGTTTCGCGCCCGACGACCCTTGCCCCCGGAATGGCGAACGGCCATTCGAAATTGAAGCTCATCTGTCGGCCCGTCAGAGGCCTGGGACATACGGTCGCTACGATCCTAGGTCGTCATCTCCGCTGCGTTACCGTTCCCCAAGCCCTCGCCGAGACGCCGGCTACCCTGAGCGGCGTTCTCCCAGTCCACGCCGGGAAAACTAATTCCAGCGGTCTCCGGAGGCAAGGCCGCTGCTGTCGGGAAAACTGAGGATCCTCAGCCGCCGATATACCGATACGCTGATTCCTCACCGGGGCAGGGTAGCGACAGCATCCGACGCGCTACTTCTGATTTGCGTGTGACGATTGACGGAACTTACACCATCGCTTTACTTGATACTGGGGCTGACTATTCCGTGATGAGCCACACCCTCGCCCAGGAATTGAGCAAAGTTTTGACACCATGGTTGGGCCCTAGCATTCGCACGGCTGGAGGTCACCTCATTAGCCCGGCCGGAAGGTGCACAGCCCGAGTCGGCATCCGCGGTTTCGTCTACGTGGGTGAATTCGTCGTGTTGAGCGAGTGTTCGAGAGATTTGATCCTGGGCCTCGACTTTCTACAGGCAAACGGTGCTGTGATCGATCTACACGAGGCGCGAGTCACATTTTCGACGAAGCAAGTCGTGGCGCACAGTAACACAGAAGGCCCAGGAGTCAACGCTCTGCGTATAGTCGAAGACGACGTAATGCTGCCACCAGGGTTCAGTGTGCTGGTGTTAGTGAGGAACGACTCATTTCACGACTGCGAAGGTATTGCGGACAGTCACCCTTCGCTGTTGCTCGAGAAGGGTGTGGCTATCGCGCGCGGTCTTGTTGAACTGAATGACGGCTGTGTAACAGTTTTTCTGACGAATTTCACGAACGAAATTCAGCACCTCGCCAAGGGAACGGCCGTCGCCTTCCTCGACGACGTGGATAGGTTGTCGAATCTGTGCCCCGTACAGGTGAATCTTCACGACGATGCCGCACCAAGTAACGCCCTTCAGAAGGTTAAAATCAACCCGGAGTTGTCACCTCATCAGAAGAACCTTCTGTCGTCGCTGCTACTTGATTTTAAAGATTGCTTCGCGGCGAGCTCCAAGGTCGGACGTACGCCGGTAGCCAAGCATCGCATTTTCACCGATTCGGCCACGCCACCAGTTTGTCAGCGTTCATACCGCGTTTCGCCTAAAGAGCGCGAAGCTATTAGGACGCAAGTCGATGAAATGCTTGCAGACGACGTTATACAGCCGTCAACAAGTCCGTGGGCGTCGCCGGTGGTCCTGGTGAAAAAGAAAGACAACACGTTGCGATTCTGTGTTGATTACAGGAAACTGAATAATGTTACCAAAAAGGACGTATACCCACTCCCGAGGATCGATGATGCCCTTGACCGACTCCGGGACGCCAGGTTCTTCTCTTCCTTAGATCTGAACAGCGGATATTGGCAGATCGAGGTGGACGAGCGAGACCGCGAGAAAACGGCTTTCGTGACACCCGACGGTCTGTACGAATTTAATGTGCTCCCGTTTGGACTTTGCTCCGCTCCGGCCACATTTACACGCATGATGGACACTGTTTTAGCTGGTTTGAAGTGGCAAACGTGCCTTGTGTACCTGGACGACGTGGTCATCTTTTCGTCTAGCTTCAAACAACACTTGCAGCGATTGCGCATTGTCCTTCAAGCTCTTCAGTCTGCACAACTAACGATCAAGCCAGAGAAATGTCATTTCGCCTTCGAGGAGCTCCGTTTCTTAGGACATGTTGTCAGCGCACAAGGTGTTCTCCAGACCCAGACAAGACTTCACCCCTCTCCAGTTTCCCACGCCCAACCGACAAGAAGGCCCTCCGACGTTTTTTGGGCCTCTGCTCGTATTACCGCCGCTTTGTTAAAGATTTTTCTCGCCTAGCTGAGCCATTGACTGCCTTGACTCGAGATGACACACCCTTCGTATGGGGAAGTGCCCAAGACGCAGCCTTCGAGGAACTCTGCTGTCGCCTTCAAAGTCCACCAATACTAGCTCATTTTGACGAGAATGCAGAGACTGATGTCCACACTGACGCCAGCAATGTCGGCCTCGGAGCGATCCTAGTACAGTGGTAGGACGGCGCAGAGCGAGTAATCGCCTACGCGAGCCGCACACTTTCTCGATCGGAACGGAACTATTCGACGACCGAAAAAGAGTGCCTTGCCATCATCTGGGCTCTGAGTAAGTTTCGACCTTACATCTACGGCCGACCGTTTCGTGTTGTAAGCGATCATCACTGGCTATGCTGGCTGGCCAGCATTCAAGACCCTTCTGGCCGGTTGGCCAGATGGAGCCTCCGTTTACAGGAGTACGACGTTACGGTCGTCTATAAATCGGGTCGGCAGCACCAGGACGCGGAATGTTTATCACGAGCGCCCGTGGAACCGGCTACGCAAGACATCCCCGAAGATTGCCCTGTTCTTTGTGCCATTAGCATCTCCCGTATGGCGCAGCTTCAACGAGCAGATTCTAAGTTGGCGGCACTCGTTAAGTATCTTTAGGGTTTGAATTCTCATGTACCTCGTGTGTTTCGCCGTGGACTACAGCCCTTCATTCTGCGGTGTGGAGTCCTCTACAAGCGCAACTTTGACAGCAACAAAGAGACGTTTTTGATTGTTGTGCCATCCCAGTTACGCTCCGAAATCTGAAACGCTTGTCATGATGAACCATCCGCCGGCCACTTGGGGGTTAGTCGCACACTGGCAAAGATTCGGCTTAAGTATTACTGGCCAATTTACTCCCATCCGAGCGTAGATACGTAACAACATGCCGGGATTGCCAATGGCGCAAATCTCCTCCTCTGAAGCCAGCCGGTTTTCTGCAGCCCATAGCACCACCAAAGACCCCTTTTCAGCAAATTGGCATAGACCTCCTCGGCCCTTTTCTGAAGTCGACCAGAGGAAACCGGTGGATTGCGGTCGCGACAGATTATTTGACCCGATACGCTGAGACCACGTCACTTGCAAACGGTACTGCTGCTGAAGTCGCCGACTTCTTCGTCCACAACATCGTCCTGCGTAATGGCGCTCCTGCAGCTATCATTACTGACCTTGGAGCTTGCATTTACGGCCCGCTTCACTCAGGCTGTACTCAAGCTCACGCACACCAGCCATAGACGTACAACAGCCTACCACCCGCAGACAAATGGCTTGGTAGAACGCCTCAACAGGACCTTGACCGACATGCTTTCCATGTATATTGATATCGAGCACAAGACATGGGACGAAATTCTCCCATACGCAACATTCGCGTATAATACCGCGCAGCAAGAGACGACGCAGTTCACTCCGTTCGAATTAGTCTTCGGTCGACAGGTTACAACCCCCTCGATGCTATGCTTCCCGTGGACCACCCTGACAGTGAGAGTGAACTTGTTGTCGACGTCGCCACCTATGTTCAGCGCGCGGAAGAAGCACGGCAACTGGCCAGACACCGCATTCACCGTCAGCAGCAGATCGATGCTGACCGCTACAACCTTGGACGCCGCTACGTTACCTACCACCCAGACGACTATGTGTGGGTTTGGACGCCCGTTCGTCGTCGCGGGCTGTCCGAAAAGTTACTGCGCCGCTACTTCGGCCCTTACCTTGTTGTCCGCCGCCTCAGCGACGTAACGTACGAAGTTGCACCAGCCTCGCCAGCTCGTTTATCGCACAACGGCAAGCGCAGCGACGTTGTGCATGTGGTGCGAATGAAGCCGTACTACGAGCGACCCCCCGAGTGACTTTCCGGCTGCATGTAGTCATATTCCGTGATGTCAGACTCGTGGTGTACCTCTTGAACACTTTTTCTCCCCGCTATTCGGTCTGACGGTAACACCGCATCGGGGCGATGCTCCTGAAGAGGGGGCAGTGACACGAGGATTGGAAGTAGAAGAAGAAAGAGATCGCAGCCTCTAGAAGTAGACGACGCTGAAGTGTAGGTCCGTTTCTCTGGTGCCCTCGTTCAGCCGCTGCAGTTCCTTTTCAGTGTAACAACTGTTACAATATTGCCTATTACACTCACGCTTCTGTTTCGATTTTTATTAAACCAAAGCATAATCTCTGACCACTCGCTGCACACGTGGTTGTATTGCCCTCAGCGCTGGTGTTTCCGAAACAATACTTAAGTAATATTTACTAAAAACATGATGCAGGACGCTAAAAGCCGCAAACCATTGCAAACCAACTGTTGTATTACTGCCAAATTACAAGTTATTACAATTATTTCCTGTCTTTTCACAACAACAATGCCTTTCGTGGAGAGAAAAAAAAAGACGAATTCTGGACGTGCATCAAGCTAAAATTCTCTAAATGTAGAGTCGACATTCGCAGCCCTTCGTACCCAAGGCAAGGAATCAGAAATCGCTCACCAGGAAACAGACGCATTGCCGCTATCCACATCTGCCGCTAGGACTGCCTTTGAAGTCACGGCCTCGCCATCGGTATCCATGACTGCGCACACCCTGCACCGCGCACCACTACTACCGCTACGTCACCCCGTGACTGGTTACTGCATAGGTCCGTTCCAACACTAGCTTACACGTGCGCTAAGGCAAGGACAGCGACTTAAACGCGACACAGAGACACGCCCTGCATCCAGCGACGGGGCACTCTCACTGGCATACGCACTTCGCGCCAAACTTTCCGTTGCTTTACGTCTCATCCGCGTAAGGGTAAACACGTGAACGTGATAGTATTCCAAGATCTCGACTCAAAGCAGCATTTTGTTATCTTGGCCTGCTTTGAGAGCGTGGCATGGTGCTGTGGCAGTCTGTTACGCAGCAGTACCGATGTTTAGTCTTCTTCTCTTTCGCATATGTGGCAGTCGAAGCGTCACAGAGCCCAACGAGACCAGTTTAGAAATCCGGGCCAGTTTACGTGTCACAGGGCTTGACGAGACCAGTTTAGAAGACTCAGTTAGGTCCAATTTGTTGCTTATGTTGTCTTTCTAAGCGAATTGAAGTCAGCGACCAACAGGCCGAGAAGTTCTTGATCGTCTCGCTTTTTACACTCATGGCCAGTAGGAAGTGGGTGACACGGGTAGTGACAAACCGCATTTCAGGTTGCCTATACCTGTGCAAATGCCCGTCATGATGCTGCTCAATTTTTGTTGACTCTAGAAGAACAGGTAAAAAGAGAACTTGAAGACAGCATGACACCCCTGATAGCAGGGCACTTTAGCTTTTGATGAACGGTGACAGCTTTGCTGCTTACACACGATCTTCGAAGCTCATCGCTTAGCCAATGGCAGAAACGATTGTTTCACTTGTTACTGTAACAAGAAGCTCTTCGCAGCCTGAGCCACAGACATCACGGTGGCTGGAAACTTTATTACGTTAAGCTGCAGCAGACAGACAAGCTCCCGATGCCGAGCAGTTCTTCATATTCCTTCATCATCCAGAGCGCCTCTTTGGGCAGCAAAAATACGTCAGGAGCATGAATGAACAGTATAATTGTGTGGCCGGCTCAATGTGATCTTTCTCCGCAAGTAAACAGTGTTTGCACTGAAGGTTTCACACTCTCAGGAAGCGGACACAATATCCTATTAAACCCTTGACAATATATACAAAAAAGATCCTGCAGCCTTATGACGGGTCTATTACTCCTTTTTTCGTGCAATGCCTGCTGCGCAACCTCATCATACACCAAGCCCTCTACTTTTAAGAAAGCTGAGAAGCAGCACCTGCTCTACTACTACAGATGAAATGAACGTTCATATCATGTGTGTTCTGTAACGTTGTGCCGAACTGTAACCCCATCAACGGGGCTTCTATTTACGCAAGCCGGGCCGTGGTCATTAGCTCCCCGCCCCACTTTCCCACGCGCGCCTGCCAGTAAAGGCATGGTTGGTTCCCAGTACCGCGTTCACTCTACAAGAATACGATGACTTTTTGAGTTTGTAGCTTCGCCACCGCGCTCTCTTTGTTGCTGACAGTGTTGTGTTGTTTTCATAGCCTCCGCCATTGAAGTCCATATTAAGAAGCTCTCAAACTCCATGTGGTGTCCGACACGGTGTTACGAAAACCGAGTCATCACGGATGAATTCAACGCAAAGGCGGCGGCACTCGATGCAAAAACAAAAAAAGACAACATATGTATCCGCCCCGCAGTCTAACATAACTGAAATAGTTACATTCAGCCCATATGAGATTATGCATTTCTAATAGTCACAACAAATAAATTCTTGCATTTCTGGTGAGTCAATCCGGTCGTGCCAGCTAAAGACATTGCCGCTACAGTATTTCTATGCTAGTGTGCTGTGAATCGAAAATTCATGAATTCACCAAGAACTTTTTGAAACTCTCAATATTATGAAGGCAGTTCTTCTAAGAAAGATTACAAGACGTTTGAAGAGGCTCTCTGGTTTATTTCTGCAACAAGGTAGCGAGACCAATGTAAGGAAAATGGCTGCACGAACAGCTTGAAGGGCCTGAATTTTTCCTAGCAGATGAGCATTTCGGAGCGGGTATTCATCGTTCTCGTTAGGAACATCCTAGCCTTATATAAATCTGTCAATTACATTTTTCGGAAACTAGATTAATGCATTATTGCCCCCAAGATTTGATGCTTTAGACAGGACGGAAAACGGAAAACTTATTGCCTTAATCTGCACCTGTTTCACTTAGATAACTGAAAAACAAACCCCAAGTCGGACGACAAATCCTGCCTTACCTAGATGCTGTTTAGCTGCTGTTTTCTTCCGCAGGTTTTTTTTTATTTCCTCCGCTTCTGTCCACCCATCTCCAGCTACAAGGCACGCTTTGTGGAATCAGTGAGGAAATGGTCTGAACCGAGGAAATGAGGCGAGAAATTCGACCCAAAGAACCTCCTACGAAGCAGAAACTAAAACGCGAAATAAAGTTTCAGGACTTGCAGCGCTGGGCTACCGCCTTGAAGGGAGAAGTTTATGCTTTAATTGCTCCCAAGTCTCTCGTTTGGCCTCCTGAAATCTTCGCAGAAAAGTGCCGGAGGAAGAAAAAAGGAAACAAATTAAAATATTAGAAACGCTAGATTTGATAGAAATGTTGAAAGACAAGGCAAATACTCTTCCTGATATGACAACGATTCTGGACTACTCACTGCATATACTCGCGTTCGGCACAACAAAATAGGCATGCTTTTCACGGGAAACGTAAATTTTGAAGTTAACCACACCAAAAAGAACGCTTGAACTGTAAGCTTTATTTTTTTTAGGTTTGCGTCAAGAAAATGTTAACAATCTATTATTTCACAGCTTGTGCTAGCTTTTAAGCACAAAGAGATTCACATTGATTTTCAGGAAAAACTAGCAAATAATTCAGTGAAGTCCTTAGTGAATTCTTTCATCTTTAAAAAATAACACGGTTCCAATCTATATATCTTGATTGAAATTACACCTTTTCAGTTCATGGCATCAATCGCTGTTTATAGTGTGCACCTTGCTCATTCCGAATGAACATAAAGTAAAAAAGATATAACAGGGCCACGGCCTGTTTTTCTTTTTTGCTGTTCTTGCCGCAGCACTAGTAAGCATAGAAATTCAGGCAGCCGGCGTTATCGCTCCCTTACCCACTCCTGCTGACTGCCTTCACGAAATATACCGCACCAATTGGTGCTTTCTTTTTCTCAATTTCAAGGTTTCAATAGGGTTGTTTGTCTTATAAAAAAGGGCACCAGTGAATAAAGCGTAATGATTTAATGGCAATATAAGTAATTATTTATTTATAGGTTATGCATGAGTAGCCTGGTAGACACAAACGGCACGAAATTCTCTTCGAAAATCCTCCGGCTCACCACGCGCAATTTCTTTCTAACGCGTGACGTTAAGCTTCCTGGAGGTTTAGCTCACCGTGACGAAGTCCAGCTGACTATAATTCCTGTGGGTGCTGTGCTGACCCGCGCGGTCATGGAGTCCTGGACATTGAAGTCGCAGACCCTAGATATAACATTTGCCTTCTTTCCCGATGCGGCAACGGAGGCAACGCTGCGCGGTGATTTTACAGCTTACCCTGGACGTCGAGCAAAGCGCGACTAAAACTATATGCAGCCAAGGCTACCACCCAAGCCGCCCGAGTCCTTCGACGCATGCGTGTTTCCGCTCATATGTAAACATGGGCCTCAGAAGCTCGCCTGGTTAGCATTAAATACTAAACCAGTCTCTACATTTGCCTTTAATTAAGGCCGAAGAACGAAATTATGCGATATTGAAAATATATAAGCAATTACGCCTTTCTTGGACGAAGCCGCAATAATAAGATAATGGTACATCGTCAGGTTTAAGCTCGATCTTCTTTATTAGCCTACCTAAAGCCTGTTACCCAGAGCCTATTTTGAAAACCAGCAGCTTGTGTAACGGGATTTTGTGCTTTGAAATAAAAATAATTCCATTCTATAAATGAGAACGGCTTTGGTTTAGCTCCGGTTGAACCTGGAATGACGCGATAGCTACAGCTGGTCGAGTGGAACTCGATCTGTCGAATTGCAAAGTCAGTCTTTCGCCGCTGCTTATCGGTGGGCGTTCCTTCTTCATCTTCGTCCTTGCACGTGGATTCACTCTCTCCGCCTCTCCACTCCTCCTCTACTAGGTTTCGCCAGCGCGCCGCGCCGACGGCAGCTGCCATGGTGGCCATAACGCTGCCATGCTGAAGGCTCAAAATACAAGCGTAATGTAGGCGCGCGGCACGCACGCCAACTGCGTGCTCTGACATCACTCCGCGCATGCGCACAACTGACGAAGCGGCCGGCGTCTGCTCCGCCGTCGGCGCAGCGGCGAGGCCCCCTAATCACTCTTCCCCAGTGCAGGGTAGCCAACCGGAACCCCTTTCTGGTTAACATCCCTGTCTTTCCCTCCTCCTCTTTATCTATCTATCTATCATGAGGTTTGAAAGGAACCATACGATATAAGAGGGGACCTACCTGACACGGAGGCGATTAACTGCGAACGTGCACTTCTTATACCATTTAATTTGGACCTGTAAACTTCTTTGTCGGCGAACGCAGACCAAGAACGCAGAAGAAGCAAGAGCGATGTAGCTTAAACCTTTTCTTGGTAGCACTGCATTTGGTTAGAACGCATTTTTTGCTACCGTTACCTGAAAAAGAACAACGATCAATCATTTATTCTAAAAGACAAAAATTGCGCCTGTTCACTTTCTTAAAACCTATATTCAATATCGGAAATTATGATGGATGTGAACATTGTTAATAAGGAATGCAAATACAGAAAGAAAACTTCTTAAGAAACAGAGTAAATATCTTTAGACCTCGGAAGGATAGCGTCTGTAACTAGCCCGAGTTGAAAACAGACACCATCTTCTGATTCCAACAAGCGAAAATTCTGCTAGAATGGTATTTTCTTGAGCAAGCTGCAATTCCAGATATCAAGGTAAAATGGTACGTTGTCTACCACAACGGTGTGCTGATAGAAGCCGCACAATCTCTATCATTTTTTTTTCAGTGAAAACCTAAAACATACCACGGCCAATTTTTGTGAAATTGGAATATTTACGTAAATATTCTCCTATATTTATGCGCTTTTCACAGTATTTCTTCACGACGTAAATTCTGTGCGATGTTCCTTTTAATTTAAATTATGCGACAAGACAAAAAATATTTAACCATGCTTTTAGGTTTTATTCAACCCATCATCCAGGCAGCATTACAACACAGGCAAGGCATTGTTTCTGCGTTTTTTAACACAAAGAATGCTTTATGGCAGAGAAAAAAACAAACAGAGGAGGCGGAAATTCTGGAGGTGTTCTTGTGGCCTTTTATATTCAGATTATGATTCGTGAAGAAAACGAAAAATGATGACCTTGCTCATTCCCTACAACTTTTGCCAGCTTTTAAAAGTCACACACCTTGCTTCGCAAAGCGTTGACAAAAGAATACTCGAATGCAAAGCTCACCATTTCTTCGTGACTCTACTGCATTGTCTCTTTACAGAAACGAAAAACGCAGTTCGTGTCGGCAGCGACGTGTGCTACATTCAGAAGGAGGCTAAGTTTTGCGCTAAAGTGCAAAGTTTCTTTGATATCTATTGAATGAGATAACGTACACGAGGTTCTCGGAGTGTTTTTACCACATTTAATGTGAGATTATGCGTAAATGTACCCTCTCCTTTTTTCGAATGAGAATTTGCACTCTCTGGCAATATCGAAAACTTTAAACATATCTTGATTGCTGTATATATGAAATTTTGGTGTGGCGTTAACTGCTTTATCTAGTGATTTTTCATCGTCTGCGCAAATTGCCGACACCGTGACGCCTCGGCTGCAAGCTGGATTGGACACAGCAGGTGTACTTATAAGAAGACCTTCGTACAGAACGTACCAATAAGTAATTTATGAGGGAAGCTGAGGTGCCACGACTTCCTCACACTAGATGGACACTTGAACGACGCCGTGAGAAAAGGGATAGCACAGGAAGTGAAAGTACAAAGAGAGGAAGCTGCCGCCACAGAAGAGGCGCCGATACAATTGGAAACATCTGGCGTTCATTACCGAGTACTGACATCGCGCAGCACACAAGCGCCTTTTCGATTTCGGCTTCAGATAAACGCCGCCGTCGAAACCAGGACTTAGGTCAATGACATGAAACGTTGGTGTGAACAGCTAGGATGTGCTACTGTTGTTGAAGATGTGCTAAATATTTATTAAAATATAACATCATTGATTTTCTTTAGTCCGGAAAAGAACCGTACTAATAGAAGAAAAAGATTTTGAGCCTTTGTACGTCCCAAAAGCAGCCTATAGATATTTTTGCCCTTCAATTTTATTTTATTCAGGCTTCGTAAACAGGAAGAAAATAGCCTACACTGCTCTCCTGTCTGTTCAAAGTAAGGGTTCCTTTGTTGAAATGTCCGAAAGAAGTTGTTATTCTTCCCGTGGATCGTTCAACTTTGGGAGCGCCTCTGCAACAGCTTTCTTTTCAGAGACTTTCCGTCTTAAAAAGTTTCCTTCTTGCTGTTTGCATTGCATACACATGCCGACATCCAAGGTGCGTATTTTTCTTAAAATATCGCTTACAATAGCAACGAATCGAAGCAGACGTTGGATGAAACAAGCTTTATTGTCGCAAGCATGACGAGTTCTATAAAAGGCTGCTAAAAGCATCAGAAACCTTGTGCTTTCTATAGCTGGCGCTATTGGCAAGAATGAAGCTTTCGTTGCAAAAGCATCTTTTCTGCACTGCGATTTACCAAGAACAGGCTGTGATACATACGACGCGAGCGCATTGTGTCTTGTGGCATCTGGCATGTGTACAGTACGAGAGAATGAGAGTGTACTTCGAAAGCCGATTGATTGGACCACCGGGAGAGGTTTAAGTTCCTATCGAAAGTAAAACTTCTGCGAATATCGGTTATATTCCTTCAATCTTTTAACATGTTCTGCGTTGGATTGTAAAACTTGCACCATGAATGGCATTTATTTGCACTGTAGCAATAAAAAATACTGCAATTGTCTTGCAACGAGAAGTTTCTGTTATCAATGCTCTGCAACAGTGCAAGTTTAGGAATTGCACAAGAGTATTCCAATACAATCCGGTATACAATTTCTGAAAAAAAATTGCCCTCAAAAGGTGCATGAACCACGTTCGGCAAAATAGTTTACCATTATTAGAAAAGCCAGGTTGCCAGAGTTACAAGCGCAGCAAGCTTTTATTATGCATGACCGTGTGCGCGACGTTGCGTTAGGCCTACCTTCGCCCTGTCCCAACGCCGGTGCCTTCTACCCGAGCCACCACTACTCTGCGCAAAAAGCCTTCAGCGCAGTTTACTTTTATCGGTAATCCCAGTGTAGTGGCACAAGCGCAACATACCCCCCAAGTTCTCAACGCAAAATTACCCAAACGCTCCGACAGGCACCAGTGTTTCACACCAATCTAACTGTCACACAAATACTCCTTAGACAAAGGTTAACGAGGAGTGTTTTTATGAGATTGCTTTTTATGTTTTTATAAGGTATGAGATAGGGCCGCCGCCCGAGCATTATTTCCTCGGGATCTGTCCTCCACATGTCCTGGAGATGGTAACTGATTTCAGCCCTCCGTAACGCATGCGGAAATTCTACAACACCTCCGTCTCACCTGGCAAATGAACCCAGGCCCCGCTCAGGGTTTGAACAGATCCAAAAAAATGTCAGCTTATATAACTGGAAAGTATGTCATTCCACAATCCAGGCTGAATACCACTCGTTAAATTCAGAAGCTTTTAACTCAGACTGTAAATTCTATGGCCAATTCGCAGAGCTAGCTAATAAGATATGGGCCTGAGAGGCTAATATCTTTTATGTATAACACAACAGGCAAGGGGGGAAGAATGGAAGGCAGCCCTGTCCGGTTCGACCCTTGTGGATCAGCGAACCTTCGCCGAAAGAGCACAGGCAGCACTCTTTGTCAAAGACATCCTGGACTGAGTACCCTAACACTGTCCCTAATTCGCGCTCAACATTTTTCTCAATAATCATTTTCATCATTATCATCGAGGCAGACATCTTTGGTACCGGAGATGGATACTACTAGATTGCATAATTCATTTTTGTAATAGTGCGAGTGTGTAAGTGAAAAAGCTCAGCGGCAAAGAGTGGAGCACAGCGAATTTTGTAGGTTCTCTGTGTTCATGAATAGCAGATTGCCAGTATGTTTGAAGAAAAATGTATAAAGCAGTTTTATCTTGCCAGCACACACCTGGGAGCATAATGAAAGAACTTGCAGGCCAAAAAATGCTTGAATTTAAACAGAAATAAGCGCAGGGAGTATGGAAAACAAAAGTATAGGCGCAACGAGGAAAACCGTACAGTTGGTAAAATACGAAAAGCGCGTTAATGATATACTACCTGAATTCATAGAAAAGAAACGGCTATGGGCAAGAGGTATAACACTAAGAGAATGTAGCCTATTCTCGCTTAAGGTTATGATGTGGATTCCAGAAAGGGTAAGAGATGCAGGGGGCAACATAACGTCAGGTGGGCAGATGAAACAGGAAGTTTCCGTGTCTAATGGGCTTTCAGCAGGCACAAAACAAGGTTCAGTTGAAGAAAATGCAGTGATCATTGGCTAGCACTGGACGTATTGCGTGAGCGAGTAAACCAGCTACCGCTACAGTTGACGTCCTGCGTGCCAATTTTTGCTGGGTTATTGGGAAGCGTTAATTTTGCTAAGCATTTTCTTCGGTGGTTAGCGGCGTTGTCCTGGGTGCTGACCTTGTTATAATGCTTGCATTTTAATGCAGGGTCAGGTATTCTTTCGCAGCCCGACTAATTTCACGGCAGTAAACTACCCATCAGGCAAAGAGAAACGCATGATCCAGCGAAGAATCGTAAGGTACAAATTTCTCTGCCCGTTTTACACATTTTATTACCACTTTTTCTTCACTGTGATTAACATAGCCATGAAGAATCTCTAAATCATTTTAACGACTTCGACTTTCAGCTTCTTTTGATAAAGGAGAAACGCAAAAAGTCCTGTCTTCCTGCGCACCATCAGGATGTTCCTGTTTTTTACCAGTGAGACCAGCGAGACTGCACTCGATTTTTAATAACAAAAAGTCGTGCAGTTTCCGGTATTGAGCTACCGGATAAAATGAGCATTCTTCTTTAACACGATACAATAGTGAGGACAGAACTGTTGAAGTGGAAAATGAGCCCCATGTGGCATGCGATAATGATCACGCACAGAGATACAGCCCGCGATATTTCCTTGCCTCGTCATTGACGATAAAAGATGTCAATATCTACACGTATTACCAGACATATCATAGAAACGTCCCAGAATACGGTAATCAGTTACCGCTGACAGCCTATTCAGCAGCTTATAAGCTGGAAAAAATTGAGGAAACTCCCCTGAATTCACTACACAGTAATAACAACTGAAACCCCTGGGAAAAAGCTTCTGTCTCGGCCAATTCGCGTTGGTGAAAGTTTGGTTTTCAAAATTATGAAGGAGCAGACAGTCGAAAAATTTAATTACTGCGTAAGTAATAATGAAAGCATATGGAGTGGATGAAGAGTTTATTGCTTAGACTTACACAGGTTTGTAATAAATGCAAATAACACGTTTTCACAAGGAAAATGTGTTAGAACCATTTTGCGTTGTTTAAACGGGGAATGATTAAAACTTTTTTTTCTATACAAGAGGCCGATGCGCTTGGATATAAAAAAAACACACAAATACCCGTTGTGAAGTGTATTAGTTGTCACAAGCAATAAACATCCACCAAACAGGCCTAGCAGTCTGGGTGTAAATCGTCGGTGCCTGTAAAGACAATACATTTTTAGCGGCAGCATGTAAGTAATGCATAACATGTTCCTTGAAAAATGAATATGCATACCATCACTCCACTGTGGGGGAAATTCCCTTACATTTATTGTGAACCTAAGTAGGAAGCATAAGGCCAATCAAATAATTTTTGACAGTTTTGAAGGACTTTTCGGGGTAAAATACGCAAATGGAATATTCGCCCATGCGGTCCTGCACCGAAAACATTCAGCAAAGAGATTCAAACTTTAAAGAATAAACGAATAAAATAAGGTTTTAAGCGGTTTTCACACACAAATAGCCATTATTTGACATTGGTAATTCTATTTAATTAGGCACTACTATTTATTTTCTGCCATTATTGAAGCCGTTACCTATAATCTGCCGCTTTCGCATTCCCTGAAAGTTTGTAGGTATCACACAAGAAAAGATGTAAAGCATAAAACTTTTCCTTCAAAATGAATATACAGGTTTGCGCGGAACCCGTACCCGGAACAGAACTTGCATGAACTCTGACGTCAATAATTCCTAAAAAGCATCTGAAGGCAACTGTAACTCTTAAGATTTGCTCGTTTTCCGGTGTACGTGTTAAGACTTTGGAGGTCGCTTCAATACCGAAGGGTGCAGTTAAACTGGCATGATAAGAATTTCACATTATATCGTTCCGTATTTTATTCCAAGTTCGTCGTATATTCTGAAGAGAAGCTCGACCACTGCAGTGCTTCAGAACTCAGCCTAGAAGGTCAGATTCAAATGGATAGCATTATTTACAGAAAGCAGGCAGTATGAAGGGTTTCTGAGAGTACTAGAATAACAGAATTATTTAGTGGAAATAAAAAAAATTCCTATCACTTCACTAATGATGTTGCCAACCGCAACATAGAGTGCGCATCTGAGCATGAGCGTCAAATACTCTATTTTTGTGGTCCACTGTTTAGCTAGAAAAGGTGGCGTATAACACAGCGCTAGACATGTAAAACGGTAATCAACATCGCGAAGCTTTCGCTACTGAGTATTTCTTGCGAAAACAAGCAGCACGTTATGTCATGCCTGTCATTGCAGAAATATATATGCAAGAGATTTCCGTTTTATTGATTTTGTTATTACTACCCGGAACTCCCCATGCCCGGTTGTCAGTATGCAAACATAATCCCAAGCCTATATAGTTGAGGGTTCGACAGAAACCCGTCTGGCGAGGGAAAATCAGCATATCCTTTTAAACGAACACTCGGGAAAGACATAAAGAAAAAAATCGTAAGAGAATTGACGTTTCGGCACCACTAAGGGTGACTGGGATTCCGCGCGCATACTTGAAAAAGAGAAATCATTATCTACTCGCCTGATCAAGGAATCCCTTCACATACAAATGACAAGCCAAGCGATTAACGGGACACAGGGCAATCTACCCGAGATATACATCCGCACGATACGCAATGTTTTCCCTAAATAAGCAGCAGCCCGTCTCGTTTTTCATCCCATTGTGAACAAGGCACCCGTAGTGGTGCCGAAACGTCAATTCTCTTACGGTTTTTTTCCTTTATGATTTTGGCGAGTGTTCGTTTAAAAGGATATGCTATAATCCCAAGCCACTCGTCCTTATTTCGATGCTCATATTCGTACTTGCAGGAATACTAACAGCAGCGTCTCTTGTTCCGTGCGAGTGAAACGGGTAAGCTAATGCCATCACCTGCTGCCACGCGCATGTACCGCCGGTATTTTGCTCAAAGGAGCCGGTAAAAAGTGCGGCGAATGCCTAACAGGCCGTCCGCATCGCAGCAGCTGGCAGCCGACAGCGGATGGCTGCGCGCAAAAGCCTGCCCAAAATAGCGGAGCGGGAATGGTGGCTCGAAGGCCCTGTTAAGCCTCCACAAACTGCTACAATTTGCATGCATCAACGCCTCACCATCCCTAATATCCCCCGTGTTCTTTTCGTTTCATGACTCCTGCTGAGGACGACTGGTTTCCCCGAGCGAGCTTTAGCCGGCAGAGGGGAAAACGTTGCTTGTACAAGAATTCAATAGGCACGGCTCTTTTCTCGGTCGTCTCTTAAAATGACTTACGGCTCCAGCTTCGCAAATGCATTCTTGCCGTGCACTTTTTTTCATCTTTTTTTGTTTTTGAAATCCGGTAGCCATCCTAAAAACAGCTGCCGACTGGAACTGTTATACCTCGTCCCGACCGTCGGCTTGTAGGCGCTCCATTCACAACGATGCCTATTAGGATTTGGGTGTACGGCGCTACAAGTACGACAGTTTGTACGTGAGCTGGTTCTTGCCCTTAAGAACTCATGGCACAAACCTTATTAGGAGCACAGAAAGATGCCCTGGCGGTGAAAAGAAACGCGTTTCTCTTATTCTTACTTTTCAAGCGTTTACCCTAACCAGACATGCTGAAAGCTGCTGAAAAAAAATCCCATTTTCCGAAGTAATCTGCCTGTGCGATAGAGTAATAGATTTCGATGTAGCAGCTTGGCGTGCACTTTAAAGCGATTTTTTGCTTTAACGCGGAAATTATATCCAATGCGCAGATTTCACGTGCGGCTGATTGTTTCAAGCGTTGTCGTAAGAGCAATAGCAAATTCGTGGTTTAGCCGCCGCGGTGGCTGAGTGGTTACGGCACTAGGCTGCCGGCCCGAAAGACGCGGGTTCGATCCCGGCCGCGGCGGTCGAATTTCGCAGAAGACGAAATTCTAGAGGCCCGTGTACTGTGCGATGTCAGTGCACGTTAAAGAACCCCAGGTGGTCGAAATTTCCGGAGCCCTTAACTACGGTGTCTCTCATAGCCTGAGCCGCTTTGGGACGTTAAACCCCCATAAACCAAACGAACTTTTTGGTTTATGTCAATTTTAATCAGGTCCTTCGATCAATTTTTGGCCTCCGGGATGATAGTCTGAAAGGGGGTTTACTTGCTAATGCTTTTATTGTGGTAGTATATTTTTTCATGAAAAAGCTGGAGAGAAAAAACAAACGCTGGATAGCCAGTCCTTTAGCATCTTCAAAGAAACAAGAAATAAGTGAGCGTAAGCTTTTCATACACAGTTTTTCGCTACTAGAAGTGTGGGACGACGTGATTGGGAATTTTTGTTGTATTTTAGGCATTGCGCAAGTTCTCAACACTGCGCACTCTGTCTGGTCGCGAGGGCTAAAAAACCTGTATGGGAGCTAAATACGAGAAAAAGCCCGTCAAATGCGTCACATGCCTTACGTACACGAATCCTCGAAGTTGCAGCTCTGCGTACATCGCAAAATGTGTCAAATGTCTCAAAGTATGTTTGAGACCACATGCTTCGTCGCTTTACTTAAGCAACAATGCCCATCATTGGTCTAGTGCATCCACTCCAAAAACCGCGATTCTGAATGACTCTTACGTCATTAGGCATTGAAAGGATTAAATGCCAGGCAAATCAGATGCAGAAATTCAAATGTCGCACTTGCAGAAGCGTGCCATCCGTTTCTTCGCTGCAAAAACAACAAAGCGCTACGAAAAAGTGCTACACGTAGGCCGGAAGCCCGCTCTTTCTTTATCCGTTCGAGAGTGCCTTTTATACGCTGCGAAGCAAAACCTTAGAGGACCGCACCAAACTACGATTTTCTTAAGAGCATTAAGTTGAGCATTTTTTGACTAAAATTAAAAGTGCCCTGCTGTACTGTTAAACGTTCATTGTCGATTCGCAGCTGCGCAGGCCGTTAGCAGATAGCAAGAATTTCTGTGTACATGGATGTACACAAGGAAACAACTTTGAACCTAGGGATTACGTCGCCAAGCAGGAAAATAATTTATTTTTAAGATCTGTTTTGTAAGGCATCATATATTTCAACTAAAGGGAATTACGCCGTGTTATCCAAGGGCACAGGGTAGGCAAAACATAAAAAAAAAATCATTTTTAGATTGATTAATATCAAATACTACATTCTTTTCTAAATCTTTTCTAATACCGCACTTCTTCCTGCGTTGTATATTTCTGTTTAAAGAATAGCTTTGAAAATGATGAAGCAAGTGGACAGGCCACATTTTCTGACGGGGCAATGTCTTACAAGCCATTTTAACCACGATTTAATGTCTGGAACTGAATATTTTGTAGTTCAGTTGCAGTATGAGTATATTTAGAAAGAATGTTGGAGCTCTTAGGCTCCATGATAGTATTTTATATTCCTTTATTCGCATCTCCTGGGAGCAAGCTTCAAGAATACCACTATACTACCAGAGGCACTAAGGATAGGCATATCAGATGCTCTCATAACATTCAACCGCGGTAAAATAAAAAGAGCAAGGTTTCTGGAGTCCTTTTGGCTAACCTGAAGCTGTTAAACTCTTCACCAGCTGAGAGAAGTTGACTGGTGACAACCTTCCTCTGCTGGCTCAGCAGCACAAAAAGTAAAAAAAGAAGGCCAGGAAGCTAATTGACTGGTAAAAAATGGTAAAAGAAGTTGAATAATGACAATGGTGGTCGTGCCTATGGAATAAATTTGTCAACAAGTGTTGGCAAAGCGAAAAACTTGGTTGTAAATTTACTATCTACTTTAAACTAATTTAAAACTTGTTTTTGTTTGTTACAACGGTACCATTATCTTCAAAGCAATACAAAGCAGAAGGGCAATTCCTTGTTTGCAATTTATATGAGCATGTGGGAATCTACTGAACCAAAATTAGGCATGTGCAACAATCTGGTTTGACTTTATAGAAGAAAATAAAGCCAAAAGCGACCCTAAATCTAGTCTTAGAGAAAAAAAATCATCCAAATATTAGTGCTTTAATTGTGTAACATAGTTTGGTTCAGCAGGTAGAGCATAAAAAACAATAAAATTGATATAAAAAGGTAGGCGCTATATCAAATGGTTGTCGACAAGAGTGTAACGAAAGATGCCTCCTTGCTTCCCCGCGGAACATTCACTATTTCGCTATGACGCTGGCGCAAGCATCTTTTAACTGGACGTGCCTATAATGTTTGTCATAAAGAAGGAGACAATTTTTGCCTTAGCTTTCTACACTGGAATTTGGCGGCTGCGCTTTAAATATGCGTAAATAACAAATATTGACAATATACTTCGTTTTAAGAGAAAACTAATACCTGCATGCGGGAACTTCACTCCGCTGCGTAATAAGCCTATTTCTAGTTAATATTTACTGCTACATAGGGTGCAAGCGTTTCCGAGGATAATAGACTGCAACCAAATGATTTGCAAATTAAAGGCAGTCCATAAGTTAATTTTGACCACCGTAGTGCCCCATTTGCAGCGATAGCTACATTGCGGTAACGTTTCGAGCCTTCAGTATGGCAGCGCTGCCACCCCGTGGCTCCGCCGCCACGCCGTGGCTGCGCCGCCACGCTGTCACGTAGTTGGTCACGTAGTGCGGAGCAGCTGCCGGCGGCGTCGCGCTATGGCTGATCACGTGGTTGGTCATGTGGCCAAGTTCCACTCAGCCAGCTGTAGCTATCGCGTCACTCCGGGTTTAACGAGAGCTAAACCACTGCCAATTTTTTTACAGCTGCTCAAGGCAGTAGTTTTCTTACGACGTATTGCTGAGACGCGGTGAATGGCGAGAGGATCTGAAAAGATGCTTTTCGGTAGATCTCAGCTTTACACTTTAAATATCTATCACCGCTTATCGACATTCTTGGAGCATCACATGCCATTTTAATAAAGTATTTTCTAAAGCAAAACGATATGGCTCAAGCTTTGAACAATAATATGCCGTAAAATAAACAATTAGACAATTTCCTTAACGGGAGGTATTTGTATCTGGCAATTATATATGCCTGTCAACATTCATCTCACAGACGCAAGAGCGAAGTGACTTCTTTTATTTTACGCGTCAAAATTAGAATAAATATTTACATTGATTTTATTCGTCAGTGCAGGCTATAACCCTTGGAAAATTGTTAAGGTGACCAATTGGTCTATTTGTAAAACGAAAAAAAAATACTGAAAGGGTAATTCATAAGCTTCTTCTGCGCTTTTTCTTGCCTGTGCTGCTCATCTCGGCAGCACCCGACATGCCCAGATAGGCGCTGTCTCTGCTTAACCCTATTTATGGCGTGAAAGAAGAAGAGGGAGTGAAAGAAGAAAGGAAGAAGAGGTGCCGTAGTGGAGTGTCATATTACTTGAGGAGAAGAAGAAGAAGAAGAAGAGGGCTCCGGAATAATTTCGACCACCTGGGGATCTTTTAACGTGCACTGACATCGCCCAGCACACGGGCGCCTTAGCGTTTTGCTCCATAAAAACGCAGCCGCCGCGGTCGGGTTCGAACCCGGGAACTCCGGATCAGTAATCGAGCGCCCTAACCACTGAGCCACCGCGGCGGGTACAATCCGGCTGCCCGATCCAATTTTCTGCAGATCTCGGGTAAGCGCTGTGTCTACAGATGTTGTTTCGGAGCAGCGGCTTACAGAGAGGCCAGCATCTAGATTTTTGTTTTAAAAAGCGCTACTGTGTAAATAAGGTTGCGCAATAATTTTGGTCTAGGCAGAGAAAAGTAACGAATTTACCGCTTGTAGTGTAGGGGTCGACGTACAGTGTCGATATTAGTGGTTTGATTCTTTTTGAAGTCTTAACTGAATCATTTTATGACATAACCGCATTCTCAGACTACACGTACGAGGACAGGCGGGTTGGCTACATTGAAAATTGGGTTGGGTTTATTGCTGCTGCTCCATCTCACACGTTTGAAATGTGTTGCACCAGGAAAGTCAAGACGACGAGAGGAAGATCCAGTAATTGCGAGGACTAGATCTCCCGCGTAAAGAGAATGTGAGTAGAGAAGTTTTCCATGACATATGGCAGAGAAAGTCCGACATGAGGAATTTAGAATAATAAATAATATCGCAGACCTAACAACGGACATACTATGGTTCTTCAGTTATTGTTTTGTTATGAGCTGGCATTGCAGTGACAGCGTTTTTCTTTTTGTGCTTCGCGAATGCTGTCCTTTTTTCCTTTCTTTGCGAGGCTAGTAGCCGAAAGCGAGAAAAAGTAGGGATTCAAGCTACTGTCTCTCACAGATCTCGTGCGCTGTTTTCGTTTGGCCGCTTGTCATTCTCAGGGTAGCAGCCCTGATCTTTCAATGTCGCAGTGAAACTGATTTGCACGAGAGAGGGGTTTTTTGCCACCCACTGGTTTCTGGGGACGCACACGTGAGTATTTGGGGTGAGAGTCCACGAACAAAGAATGGCAGGGATACCATATATTCATCTTCGTCGTGTAGAAGTATGTTGTTAGCTGTGAACAGTGCATGGCAGAGGTGTCGTTGCCTACCTATTGCTCAAGAATAAATTAACATTTTTTTGGTATCTCCGCGTCTGTAGTTGGTGGTGCGCGTGTGTCATGCCTGATTATTTTGCTTTTTCCACACTTGTAGTTACAGTGACGGTTGACTCGTTACCGACGCCATGTAGCACTGAGGATTAGAGCGCACTATCTTCGTGCCTCTTGGTGCTCATTGTCGGGTGCGTATGTCTGTGAACCTGATGAATCCTAATGCTGGTTGCAGCGTAAATATCAGGCGGTTTTTAAAGTAAGAGAGGACACAGAAGTAGCGCTACATAGCAGGGACGAAGAAAGAGAAGCCAACACAAACGCTAGTGTTGTTTCATCGCCCCATTAAAAAGGCAGCCATCAAAGGCAACATCAGAGTTCTGCTTACAGCACTGAACAAACTCGGCAAACTGAAAAGTTGTTAATGATGTGACCAACAACGAACTGCCATGTGCCATCATACAAGGAAAGCCGTATTTGGCCTGCAGGACCACTGTGGTCTATAGAATTCCGCTATCCTGTGGAAAAAATTATATCAACCAAACTGGCCGATTCATTGACTTTCGACTCATGGTGCATATGACTGTTGCAGCGGCTATATCAGGTCTCGACATTTGGCGGCACACTGCAAACGGTGTGAAACGAGGAGAAAGTCTGTACCCTATCTTTTAGCAGACATGTTTAATATCTCTAAATCCGCACTAGAAAAAGTGAGAGATAATAGAAGCCTTTCTTATGTACGCAGAAAGGCATTCGTTCGTGAGTAAACAAATATTTATCTTTATGGCAAGGAATTGAAGTTATGTATTCGGAGGTGCCGTCGTCCATGAGGCTTGATTGTTGACACTTTATTGCACTTGATGTTTGCCTATATAAATTAGTGGTTTGCTGATTACAAACTGAGTTGACCTCAAAAGCAAAAAAAAACTAGTGTTTGTGTTCTCTTCTTCTCTCCTTCGTCCCTGTTTTTTATCTCCACTACTATGTCCTCTCTATGTAAACAACAATTAGTCCCACCTTACTTTTGCCTTACCTTCGAAGTAAAGACGAGAGGTAAGCAGTTGCAATTGAGTGTGCTTCAATTGCAATATTTGCAGTGCAGAATAATCGCGGCCCTTCATTAAGCATTCTGTAAAACCAATCCAACATTTGGGTTGCTTTCTTTTAGAGACCTTAAGCTTGGCCTTTGATAAAGATGTTCACACTGAAACTCGTTTTTAAATGCCGTACTAGATTCCGTCCACTCAGCGGCGCGAGATAGTTCAAACTTCTTGCTGTAATTGCGCTTTTCCAATTAAGCACTCGGTTTCAGCGTGTGTGTGTCCAATTGTTATCATAAGTTATACCACTGATACGCAAATAGTAACAGTGTCTGAAATCAGAATACCTCCTTGTGTCCGACATAGAGCCATGAGAGCCACCACCCTGCAGATTTGCCCTATCTTTCCTACGCGGTGTAAGTGGGTAACACTCGAAGCTGTTATCAGAACAGTGTAGGAGATGTCCCACAGTGTGGCTGACCAAATATCCCGATTCGAACTTTTGGCACTGTAGGCATTTATCTCTCTATATTTTTCTAGTTCCTTTTCAAGCATTACGTGAAATGCTTGGATGGAAGAAAGCAAAACGCAGTAGTCATTACAATAAGCTTTTTTCTGCTTATGTTTGGGCCAGACCTTCAGAAAACGTCGCCAAGAACGTTGCTGCTCGAAGCTTTGTGCCGGTGCGTTAGCATCGCTTCCACAGTAATTCTGTAATGGTGGGCCCTAACACTTCACTAATTTTAGACTGGCGACCTTCTTTTTAATCTATTTTATTTGCTTTTGTCTCTGTGAGGTCTTATACCAACGCACATTATCACACATTTCGTAAAAATAAACCTGTGTTTACTTTAACAAGCTTCGAAGAACATGACCGTGGTGGTATTTTTAGCGGTTCTTTTGCCGGTGACTTTTGCGTATTTGTCATGTATAAGGCCCACTTTACATACTGGTGGCGGCGACTGGCTTTAATTGCGAGTTAACCGTCTGCCACGGGAGGCGGCTACTACTAATGATAGAAATAAGTAAATAATTTGTTGAATAAATAAAAACATTCTTGCCGCAGCGTCGTCCGCTATGTGAATTGACATGCAGGACATAATTCTCCAACTCCTGTTCAAACAATGAGAGGAAATCGTTGGCGCTTAGACGGGGAAATAATTTTGAGAGATAATTTTGGACTTTTATCTTCAGCTGTATTAGACAGCGTGAAATTGATAAGAATTCTTATAGAAACTTCAGTTCCATCCTGTAGCTTTGTAAGTAAAGCAGTGGCTCTCCAACCTTATCCCGTTAGAGCGTGTAACATTGGAAAAAAACTCAGGTCTTCAATTACCGTTAGGAATTATGGCTTTCTGTGGTTTCGCCACGTTCTCTCGCGCACTGCAGGCTGGAACACTCTGTGGTGGGCAAGAAGCCTGAGCTGCGGAAAACAAAGTGTAGCGTCAAGAAACGGTAAAGGAACGCTTGCAAATTGCCTCTTCTTCCAGTTCTAAAACTTTCAACTGCCGTTCAAAGAGAAAGACGAAAAGAGACCGTGCAGCACTCAGCCGTGATAATATAATAGTTCATTACATCACGTACTATAAAAAATTAGGGCAGGTGTGTGCAGTTAGCTTATGCCTGCCTTATTTAGGATCGTAAAAAAGTTAATAAAGGGTTTAACTTTCCGACGCGACACAAAGGCTATGAGGGAAGCCTTAGTGGAGTGCTGCAGATTAATTTAGACCACGTGGCGTTCTTTCACGAGAACTGGCATAACTCAACCCAGGGGCTCTTTGCAATTCGCCTCCAGCGAAATGCGGCTGCCGTGGCCGGGACTTGAACTCACGAACTTGGCGTCAGTAGCCGAACGGCAAAGACACTGAGGCATCGCTGGAGTTTTTTTTTTTTAGGTTGAAATGGTACGCTGAATTAGCTTACTTTGTTGCCGCTTGGTGTTGGTGTTTGCTTATTAATGTTTTATAAATTTGTACTTGTGTCATAAAAGACTAGTGCCGAATTCTGAACCCCTTGCGTGGCATTCCGATTCATGAAGGAAACCACAAGAATGGTGGTGGAGAATGGTCACAGAAAGACCACGTCGAAAATCCGTCTCAGCAAGCGAATCGAGTTTCATAATGTATATATTTTTTTACTCACCCAATAGGTAATGTCTCATTCATCGCCAAAAGGTTGATTTCTATTGGTCGGCGCAATACACACGTGTCCGCTCTTAACACCCTGAATGGAAAGCATGATTGCGGGAACTGATAACGTTTTGTACAGCGGCGCTGCGAGTATGTTTAGGGTCAGAAAGTCGTCTAGTCGTTTTTGTCGTTTTTTTAAGTTTTTCGTGTTTCACCTAGCCCATTGCAAACGCTAACTGTTCAGTATATTTTTTGAAATGGTGAACAAGTCTTGTTTTGTGGACGTAGGCCTGCAGTAGAACGTGTTTCCTGCTTCCTCTGATCATTTTTTTTCTGCTCCTCTGATAGGTCTCAAGCTGCCATTGTACACTATTATTTGAAAAAAAAAGAACATCCTGACGCCGGCGGCTGACATCCGTATCACGTTCAGGACCCGCGCACCACTGATGAGGCCTTCACAGTCAGTGTCGCTGTCGGTAACGTGTGTAGCCGCCGCAGTAGCCCTACTCCCCTTTTTTACATCGGCATAGTCACCGGACCCTACCGACTCGCCATAAAAGAAATCGAGCCACATTTACTATGCGCATTCTCTCTTGAATCGGCTTTGATAACTTTTTGTTTCCTTTAGGCTATGTTCCTGTGATCAACCATGGCGTTTGTCCTGTTGAAAATTAAGAGAATGATATTCTATATCCCTCGAGAAAAACCTGCAAACAAAACTAACCGTATACATATGAAACTCCGTGCACTGCATCACAATATTAAAGTGTGCATTTAATTATGTCTTCGAACCCCCATCGTTTTTTGATCTAGCTTTTGTAAATCGTTGCTGTTTTTCTGATGTTTACAGGAATAAAAGATAGCTTATTAGCGGTGTTGAGGATAAGCTGTAGAGGACACATCATGCTGTTTATTATTATTTGGGCAAGCTGCAACGTTTCCTGCCAGTACGCCACGATTTACTAAGGCCTCTTATAGTTCTCTTCTTTAGAAAAATGTATTATTGCATCTCTTCTCGCACTCCTAGCTCGTGACAATCACTAATATGTTTTGTGCCACAAAAAGAAGCCGGAACTTTGAAAAAGTACTAAATATGCACTGCTCATTCGTATTTTAAATGCGATAATATGCACCTGTGCGCCTGCCGTCCACTGACACGCGAGCACGGCATCTCTCATGATGTTCCACTGAATGTTCAGTTTTCTATTCTGGTCACACTATTAGTAGAATCTGTTCCGGAGAGAATAATGAAATTGAAGAGGCTTGACACGATATCAGAGCATTTCTGTCTTTAGCGCTTTCTTTTTATCACGACAAGATACATTATTACTAGTACGTTACAAGAAATATAACGAAAAATTAGGAGTCACTTTAACCTCCCCTGTGCACTAAATCTTCAATCAGGTACCATGCTTGATTCGGACGTCACGTGTACTTTAATCTCAATCTTCGTCGCAATAGCTGCACAAAACAAGAATTTTGAGCCACACGACGATATGATATAAATCCCTAATATAGTATTTATACAGGAGCCGAGGGTTATAAAAGTCATATGCGTCACACAGGCCATATCGGTGAATTAGACAACCTGGGCACGATAGGGCACATGGCCCACGGGAGGTGGCTCTCGTGGCAGTGTCAACTGCTGTGTTGTGCAGATGCGTTTTATAGACAGCGTCGTGTGTGGTCGCACAGAGTGTGCTGCAGCTCTCCTCACTCCACTCCGCTATGGGCTAAATAATATCGTCGTTTTTACTCCAACATTTACGGGAATCCCGTCTATAATCAGCTTTTATTTCACCAAGAGCTCTATTGTGTGCGAAAAGCCCTTTACTAGAGAATGCCCAAAACGTCAAGAGTGCTTTCTTCATATTGCTTCTCTTGGGAAGATACTAACTGATCGCTCAGGCCTCTTCTCACCCCCACGTACTAATCTTTGGCCTTTTACTACTAACTGATTTTTGCTGAAAGTGCGAATTCGATTTGGTTTTTCTATTCGATTTTGCTGAGCTCTGCTGTTGCAGCGCGCACCATCTTCGTGGTTTCTGCTGAGTGGCGTGTGGAAGCGTCGTTTCTGACAGCTCTCTTTTACATTTGAGCCACCTGCCGACTCAAGGCAAAACAGTATTCGATTTCGGTTTTAAGTGCAATGTAGTGCGTTGCATCAAAAAAATAACCGCAAAAAACGCTATCACAAATATCCACTTCGAGAGGCCCCGAAGCTCACCCAGAAACCTAGAAATGACATTATAGTGTTAAGCAACTCACGTTGTTCAAAAGCGTCCTAGTTTATTTTTTACCCATCCGCATATTTACGTGGACGTTGAATTTCAAACAGCCTGAGGCCTCACAAACGAAGAGATGTAATTTAATAGACCAAGAGCTTTACCTCTTCAGAGATTTTCAGCAACAACATAACATCAGCAGCATTCCAAAGTAGACCGTGAAGGCCTGCCCCCAAAGGCACGCCATTCGTCTCCCTTGAGAGTGCGTCAAATGCGGCGGCGCTGTCAACTCATCAATTTCGTGCGAAGTACCTCTGGTGTGTTTTTGAGTAGCGGCTGAAGCTTCTAGAGTGCGTAGAAGCGCAGTCAGTCTACGAGTCGGTCACTAAAGCAAATATTTAAGCAGTAAAGATGTCCAAAACATGAAAGTTTTCGCATTAAAAGATGTGATGCTGTGTAATAACAGAAACAGTACAAAACGCTGTTCCGGCAGCATCCAGACCTAGCGGCTCGAAGCCAGTCACTGACAGGAAGGAAAAGTGATAATGGAGACCGCCGGAGGTACGTGGCACACAAAAATGTCAAGGGGAAACAATGAAAAGAATCGGATAGAAGAGGCGTCAGAATTGAGAAAATAAAGGAGGGTTGACAGCGGAAGCACTTCCTCCTCGGCTAAGATCTTTATTATTTTTTACGGCGCTTTACTGCAGAGCAGAAAGAGTCGTCTGAACTTCGCGCCAGATTCGGCAGCAGGAAAAAATAAAACCGCGATTCCAAACAAGTGTTCTTTAACCCTTTATTTGCTTATTTCCCACCTTTATGTCATTTGCTTAATTGCATGATTTTATGCCTTGATTTTTTTGTTTCGATCTCTCGCCGTTCGAGCCAGCCTTCACGGTGGGAAGCTGTAAGTGCAGACTAACACAGCCCCCTTCTCCCGCCCTTCCCTCCCACCCCGCCCCCCTTCCCGAAAGGCGTATGATCTCCGCTGCATCGCGAGCATCGGCGTACGGGTACGGTAGAAACAGGCTATGTGGGCGCGAAGCTTCTACCTATGTTAATGGAAGTTTTATTGAGGCACGCGACAACGTCGACATTACTCTGAATCGCTCCAAAACGGCACCACTTTCTTCTTTTACGCCCGCCTTAACCTTTGCCCTTGTGGTGCAGTTGAGGTGTTCAGCGAGAAATGAGGCTTACCGGCGCCCTTTCCTTTCCTTAAAAATCAAATTCATTTGTGACATTGTGACCTATGTACAGGGGAGAAATTTTTCATCGGCGTGTAAAGCATAAAAGAAAAACGTTTGTTCTGTAAAGGTATGAGCACTCTCCCGCGGCAACAAAAAATGGGCAGTTTGAACCAGGATTGTCGCGCTCAGCGCCGCAGCTCTCGCGTACAGTTCCACATAGCGGCTCGTGTCAGCTACGGTGTTGCTCAGAAGCCTGTCCGCGCCTTTTTGTGCGCTTTATTGATTGCCCTAAGCAAGAACTGAACCAAAACCAAACCATAGAACCTAAAGGAGAAATTCGAGCGACATTCAGCCCAGGCGTGGTACGTTCACAAAAAAATGACTAAAGTGATTTGTTCGCATGCAAGTTGGGGACGGTTAACCCAACAGTATCATCTGCCTGCGGCGCTCGGAAGCCTGCTCCGCGCACAGTGTTGCACAGGGAGCCCGTTCACTGCTCTGCATTTGTATTCAGCGACAGTGCACCATTAGCAAGGTGTTCTTTCTTTTTTTTCCACGCGGTCAACTTATACAAAGGACGGATCTGGATGCACTCGCGGTAATCATAGCGTGCGGCCATGCCCTCCCGGTGTGCCCATTCTTTTACCACGTGAGGTGCAATTTCGTAGGCACACATTTGCAACTAGAACGCGGCTTCTGTCATTTATTATTTCATATTTCTTTATTTTTCGCCTGCGGTTTATTTACACACTTTACACTTCGGGATCTCCAGTTGCAGAACGCTGTGTCCTAGTCCACCATAACCGTTTTGATCTCAGCGATCTTGCAAAGGCGAGAAGTAGCGGATGCTGTCCCGCGAAGGCTGACGACAGAAACATAAGTTGGATACGGAAAAGAGACAAGGTCTGACAGAGGGAAACTGAATGAGCGAGGCGTGTTCATTGCGAAAGTGGAGGATAAAGCAAAGTCTACTGAGGCTGATGGAGGGTAGAAATCTTGGTTTGAAGTAAGTCACGGCTGCTGGCGAAGCGACGCCTTTGACGATGTGAAAAAATTACCAAGGACCACAAAGAGACTAACACTGCTGCTAGAGCTTCGCATTTCTCTGCTTTTACAAAATTAGTTTTGTGTTGTACTTCATAATGATTGCTGTTAAAAAAGTACATATAGAAACCGTTTGAGTGCGTCTTTTATCTTTGAAATGAGGCTTCCAAGCCTAGTGATTATAAAAATGACCTCAAAACACCAGTGCGAAGGGCTATTCATTACTTCCAAGGGATTTTGTGCGCCACTTTTGGCCTAGGACTGCGCGAACATTGAATTGTGCCTATATGTGTTTGTCTAGCGGCCAGTCTTGACAACCCTAATATTGATGACGTTGGCATCGCCACCAAGCACGGGCTGCTTCTGAGAACCATGACTGAGATCGATGACATTAGAATAAACGGCGAGTGCACCTTAACATCATCTGACATGAGTGTAAATTCCGACCTCTCCCGAGAAAACAATAAAATGAAATCATGTTATACTCAATAATTGCCACTGAAACTTGATAGAAGGTTTTTGCTTACGACCTTGAACCGATCGTATTGCTTGTTCTCTTTCTAAATTTTGTTTCTGTACTCCTTCAAAATAAAGTCAAGAGCAACGAACAAACAAAAGAATGAACAAACGCATGGATGAGTGTAATATGAATGTGAACTTATTTAGCGATTGGCGTATTTCTTGTTAGCATCAAATATACGCGGTAATCTAACGTCGACAAATAACCTGAGGATCTGCACTAAATGTAATATCCACGATTTTGACAGGCAAGGAAAGCGCAATTGAAGAGCAACTGTTTACACTCAGTAATACTTTGACTGGCCTGTGCTCATTAGTTAAGCTCCGACTTGCATATTGCAAGCACGCAAGGAAACAGCGTGTCCAAATAACACTGGAAACACCAAATACCATACTAAGCTGTCAGCTACCAATGTTGCCAGTGGGCGCATTTATATCCCAGATTAAAAGCGACAACCTTCATGCGGAACATTCAGGAGCTGTCAGGAAACATTACGGTAGCTGTTAACCTAAATGGAGGGAAAAGATGTAGCAAACTTGTTACGAATGAAAAGGGAAACAGCTGCAGGATATCCATGCAGATTCGGTTGTTTAGTACGTGGTTAATTTCGACGTGTGCGTGCGTGCGTGTGCGTGTGCGTGCGTGCGTGTGTGTGTGTGCGGCGGCGTGCGTGCGTGCGTGCGTGTGTGCGTGTGCGTGTGTGCGTGTGTGCGTGTGCGCGCGCGTGTGTGTGCGGGCGGGCGTGCGTGCGTGCGTGCGTGTGCGCGTGCGCGTGCGTGCGTGCGTGTGTGTGTGCGCGTGCATGCGTGAATGTATTTATGTCTTCTTAATGTGAAGGTGGTGAACGAATAACCTTGAATACGCAAGTGGTGCAGTAGTTTACATCTTCTTTTGACCTTTTAATGGGAGTGTAAAGAAAAGGGCAGTGGAGGCAATTTTTTTTAAAAACGCCGCAGTGATGCGGGACTGAATAATAGAAACCGTCATACGAGAATTTTGTAAAGATCGACAGGATTTTAAAAAGTCTCAATACGATAAAATGTTTGCAAACGTACCGGTTACCCCCTTGAACTGTGTCTTCTCATCACCGCAAGAAAAAAAAAGTAATCTGAAATAAAAATGAAAATCATCATTCCGTTTTTCATTAGTAATCGAAACAAATAATACGCTTACAGCGTTATTGGCTAATCGACGTCTTGTGCTGTGGACCTGATTTGGACAAGGTCTTATTAGATGCGCGGTATTAAAACTCTCCTATCCTTCGCACGTGAATTCAATGTCAGATGGCTCGTATTGTACTCAACACTTGAAATTCGGCTACCATGAACATGACTCAACCTACGCCAAGAACTAGATGCTCGGAACTATGCCTGGCACTGTTTTGGTGTGTAATTTATGCGCCATGCGCCTGCAAGCGAACAAGAAGAATTGTAAATGTAAAAGACAGTGAGAATGTAGGGCGTGAAAACAAGCATTTTCGATTTTCGGGCAAAACGAATGCGCTGTTTTTATTTAGACGTGAACTTGCGAAATCAGAAGCTTCGAAAGACTACACAAGAGAACACCGATGCGACATGAAGAAGAGTACGAGGGCACTTCATGCAGTCGTTGAGCACTCCATTTTGACCTACAGTGATACCTCAGCGGGGAGCGCAGACGTGTGGGTCAAAAGAGATGACATATAGCTATGAGCCTTAAACTCGAGTTATAGCTGAACCAAAATCCGCTCTAAATGCGTGATAGTAATGAAAGCGATTTATGCGAACCTTACAAAATATTGTCTGTGCGAGCTCTTTAGGCATATTTGCCTTGATTTGGGTCCTTGTCTTTGTTCAATAAATAGCATTTTGTATCAGCTATCTGAGCAGACGTGCCACTTTCAAACTCGAGTTGAGAAACCCCCTGGACGACAAGACTAAACACTAAATTCGTTGCTTTCATATCAGATGACATTCAAAGTTTGCGGCGCGAACTTGAGGCTCTCAAAGCGAGGAGTCTGAGGCCTTGCGGCATCTCGATCATTTACGCCTGCGATGTGAAAACTATTTTTGATTCTTTTTTAAAGATAGGGTGGGTTTTCTCACACTGAGGTGGATAGTAACAACAACTAAAAACTCCTATCTTCAATTTTTTTTTCGTTGGGTTACGGATATCTCGCAATAACATGGTGCACCGTTTTGTATATGACATCCTGAGGGTGCGCCCCCAGAAATTCTTTGCGAATCTCAGAGAAAACTTTACACGGGTTGTTGTAGCTTTTTCTTGTCACTTTTTGATCCTTATGTTGTTTCCTTCGTGTCTTACGCAAAAGTGTTCCTGCTGCAGTGAAGGAGTTTGTCTCGAAGTTCTCTTTATTAAGATGCTTCCCCCTTAAGTGAATGCAGAGGAACAAAATTGAGCAGAAGATTCTCGTTTCCCCCAGCTCTGCCTTGAAAGCTGTATTTTACCCACAGACCCTTTTCTGAAAGGTGCATTTGAGTTGCAGCGTCTTTCCAAGACAAAATGCTGCTTCAAAATGACGATCGAAATTCAGTGAACTACAGTCTCACTGCATGCCGTTAATATATATAAGCTTTGTTTTCTTGTTTTGGACAATCGCCTGAACTTTAATTTGAAAAATGTGCTCTCGCACCACTGGTGCTTCGTTTTAAACAGCTCGCGCTTTAAAGTGCATAATTTCAAGATATTTAAAAAAATACCTAGTATACCTAAAGGCTTTCAGCATTGTAGTACACATGCTTCTGTATAGAAGCAAACTTTGTCGCCGGGTCTTGGCGCAGGCTCTCTTGCCTAACGCATATAAAAAGGAGTGGCTTCTTAATAGAATTTGTCGTCACCTTCAATTATTTATTTTGATTTGAGATCAGTTTTTCGAACCTATTCGATTTATTTAAACCAGGACTTTTTTCATCTGTTTTTTTTTTGCTTTGAATAACATAAAAAGCTACGGGAAACTGTTCTAATTTATAATCTCTTGTATATTAAACGGGTGCTAATGCGCCTAGAAGAAAAGTAGCGCCTAAACTAAGGGTGAACAGTTATTGAATAAAACAGGTGAAAATTTCTCCCGCGCACACTGCGGGTCGATTAAAATCGGGAGCTGTTATAGCCCGGCAGCGCTTAGTGGGGCCTCTATAAAACCTCTCGTCGGATCCTGCCTTTCAAATCCTTCCACTATGACTTATTTCGCATGCGTGAAAAAAAAACACGTGCGCTTCGACAAACATCACATGTACAAAGACAGAAAATAAGGAAAATAAGGAGGACACATAAGGTATCTTTGAAAAAGGGGCGCTCTCGCCTTCCTTTCCCCTATTCAAGGCCACAAAAATTTTGAGAACTTGCACATGGGCGAAAATATAAAAAAATGAAGAAAAAGAGAGGAAGAGA